>QRFJ01007690.1:0-70284 GCA_006176705.1 Cocos nucifera
ACAAGCATTGGTAATATAAAAAGATTAGGAGAGATCGAGTGCTGTGAGCATCGGATCGCCACCAAACTTTAGACCCCAACTCATCGTCCTCCATAATCCATGTTTTGATTTTTTGGTGTATCTAAGAAATCAAAAAGATGGCGATCAATTGGATCGATCATGATCAGCCATCAAAGGCTCCGATGAGGAGCCAGCACTCCAGTGGAGCTGGTCGGGACCAAGAGCTCCGTGTGGACTAACCATAGAGACCAAATGAGTGTGTGGCTACTACATGATACCATAACTTATTTTGATGGATTCAGATTATGGAGAATAGCTACCCATGCATAGATATCAAGTTCTGAACTCGTATCAATCAGTAGATTTGATTTGCTCTTCAATCATAATTAAATTTTAAATTACATATTAACATGTCTAGATCATGAGTAGAGTTTACATTGATTAGATCAATACATGTAGTAGATTAATATTTGATTAATTTTAGTTTTTGCTACTTTAATTTTAAAAATATTTTGAAAATGCATGCTAAAAACTCTGCTCTTTTTCCTTCAATGGTATCAGAGCAACTGGGTTGCTTGACATGTCTAATGAAGGGAATCCTGATTTTTCGGTCCAAGTTCGTTCAGATCTGATTAGATCAAGAGATATATTTTAAAAATTTTTCTCTTGATTTCAATCAGATCTTGATATATTTTAGATCTGATTCTTATTATTTTAATAAAATAAATTTAAAATATAAATTAAATCAAATTTAATTTACCTGATTTGGGTAATCCTATTACCCTGTAGATGATCCTGATTGCAGCGGAAGGTTCTGGATCTTAGCCACGCAAGCACCTGGCCTCTACCGGTATCCACTCGGGTTGGATCTGGAGAACCTCTTCTTCTCTATCACACCTCCAAAAATCAGATCTGGATCTGATCTGGAGGATCTTCAAAACTCTTTTGAAGATCTGCAGTCATCCTTTTGCAGCAGCGCAACCTTCTTGCTTTTGATCGCCTTTCTTTGATCTGAATCGCACCAAACTAAGTCCAAAACACTTTTGGACGTGGAGAGCAAGGGGAGAAGAGATTATGGCATGGAGAAGGAGGGGAGAGGCAGCCTTGGGGCATGGGAAATCTCTATTGAATTCACTTAGGATTAGGGTTGGGCGCAGGGTCTTATTTATAGACCTCTTGTGATCAGGGTTGTCCTATTATGACGACTTATTTTACTCTGAAAAAATATCAAGTAAATCTACTATAAATCTCCATATGGGATATCGATTGGGCATAGACCTATACTCTCTCACCTTTGGATTTAGAGTTGATCGGCCTATGTCAAAGGTTTTCACACAAATAAATTTGGATCCTAGTCTAATAGGTGTTTAAGGGTTGTTAATTCTACCATGCTGAATAACATAAGATGATCATCAGCAGTAGGACATTTCTTTTGGAAAGAAGTTTCTTAGAGAAAGAACTAATGCCTAAGGAAAGTTTGACTAGTAGAAAATGAATCGACATAATCCAAATTGAAGTCCATGAAAATCAATAGTGTGTGGACACTAGATGATTCACCTGAAGGAATAAAATCCATTAGATGTGAATGGATTTTCAAAAGGATCAAAGTAATGCAGACGGGAAGGTAAAGATTTGTAAAGCCCGTTTGGTTATTATCTCAATCTTGGAACATACATTTTGAACGTATGTCTTTGTTATGAATAAAGACAAACCCAACATTTGTAAGTGGGCAAAATGTTCTATAGGGTTATTCCTTGTATTGTCTATGGATGAAGTTCTCTTAATCGGGAATGGCATTCCAGTATTGTAAGGAATAAAGGTTTGGCTACATTTAATTTCTCCATATTCAAAATCAGATATGGTATACTCACTAATGGTAGTGAGTAGATGCCAGTCTGATCTAAGTGAGAATCACTAGAAGATTGTATAGACAATTCTCATGTATTTAGAAAATGCTAAGGTCCAGTGACTCAAATATAGAGATATTGACTTAAAACTTATGGATGTTTTAATTCTAATTTTTAGTCAGATTAAGATGACAACAAGAGAGTGTTGGGTCATATCCTAATTGTAGGAGCAATCTGCTGGAAAGATTCCAAGCAAGATACTATAGCCTATTCATTTAATGATGTAGAGTACATCGTGGCATATGATGCTGGCATGTAAGCTGTATAGTAGCTGAAGTTCATTAGTAGGTTAGGAGTGGCACCTTCCACCGATGGTCTAGTCTTATCATAGCACTAGAACCATAGCTCAGGCTAAAGAATCAAAGGATCAACATATTCTACATCACTGCCACCTTTGATTTTAGATCAGGATGACGTCGATTTTTAGAAGATCGATGAAAATGGAGAACTTGATCGACCTATTTGCTAAGGCCTCGGAACTAAGGAGTTCTATGAACTCAAGTGGAAGATAAGATATTCAATATCATTCTGATTGGCTTTAGTCCAAGTGAAAATTGTTGGAAAATGTGTCCTAAAGCTAATCATCTAAGTTATAGATGATTGGAATTAGTATATGAATTATCTAATAATAATAATTATTTGACTAGTTTATCATAGAAGTTCTATCTTCCTTAAATAAACTTCTAAATTATGATGCAGTTCTTAGAACAATAATCAATCGATAAAGGAGAATTTATCGGATGGTTCTTAAACTGTTCACGATCAAATGATAAGTTATTAACAAGAATGATAACTTATTGAGTGTAGGTCGCTGTATGCTATATGCATTGGTTGTCCTGATAACCAAGTGGTGTAGAGACACTGGTATGACATCCAGGTGAGATGTAGGAGTATATCTACATTGAACATGATTAATGTAGCATCCTACTATCAAGAGTAGCTAGCTAAGGCCAATGGATATAAATGTCCCTCCGACCTAAGATCATCATGATGACTTGCAAGCAACTCACTATACTTTGGTGTCAGACTATCTATATTTCTAAAATAGGTTCAAAAGATTTTTGGATACAGTCAAATACTTATGTAGTCGGTGTGTGAGTCAAGATAGGATTGACCACTCCTGATTAACTTCAGGAAGAGAATAACTCATTGTGTTTTAATTTAGCATAACTTAGGCCTGGATAATTCTCGTAAGGAGTCCCGAGATCTGCAAAATTTTGAGACACAATAGAGATAACTTATATGAGTGTTAACATCATACTCGAAGTTATCTTGAGCATTATTAATCAAAGAAATAAATTATACGGTAACCATGGGCTAGGATTCTAAGAATGTTACTTTGCATACATTTAATTTATCCGAACGTCGGAAACCACTGATAGATGGTTACTTTGATTGGTACAAAAATTGATTCCTATGCTATCAGCTTGGGTTCGAACCTATGGGGTCACACATATTAGAGATTGTAACTAGATCAAATGGTTAATCAATGATTGAGCATCATTCTTAGGTCAAACTATCAATACGATTGATGTTTGACCTAATGCAAGTATTGCAAGAGGATAGATTAGCAATTGGATTGCTAATTTGCTTAATTTGATTGAGCAATCAGATTGAGATCAAGTCTAATTGAATTAGATTCAATTAGAATTAGTTTGAACTTCAATTAGATTAAGTTTACTTTGTTTATTAGATAAGCCAATTGCAAGAAAAGTAATTCCTAATTGAACTAGGATTTGAGTGCACCTAATTCCTAATTGAGTTAGAATTTAAATTAAATTTAAATATGATTTAAACCTAACTTAATTGATTTTCTAGTTGGACTAGGATCACCCATAATTAGGCTTGTACTAATCATATTTTAATTGAGTTAAAAATTAGTTTGACCTAGTCAATATATGAGAATCCTAGTTAGACTAGGATTCCTTGTTTCCTTCCTTATGAAAATAATCTCCACGCCCACTTATTTTTATTTCTATATTTTTTTTATGATTTCCATGCCTAAAGATTGATTTCCCATGCTCCACATCAGATGGTTTTGAAAATTAAATTTTATATTTGGAATCTTGTTTGAATTGGTCAAACTTGGCAAGATGAGAAAGAGTCCCATAAAACCAAATTTTCTTCCCATCTCTTGCACCAATTTTCTCCATGCCCACCTTATTTTTGTCTCCATTTTTTTCTCTCTTTTGTGCATGGTTTCCTAGTCTCCATGTAGAAAAAGTAGAGGAAGGGCCGTCCAAGAATTGGATGCCCCATAACTTCCATGTTTGACTAGGTCATATGACCTAGTCTTCCTTTATTTTGTGGTGCCTCCTATTAGATAGGAGGATGGAACCAAATACCTTAGGTTCTCCATGGCAAACAGAGAGGAAAAATGAAGGAGGCATGGGAGGTTATGGGCGCCAACAATCTTGGAGGAGGACCCTTCATTTAGACAACAAAAGTTGATGTCCTAATGAAGACAGAGGTTAGAGAAGATTGTCTTCTCTCATAGTTTTCTTTCAAGTCTTTTTTCTTTTTAATAATATATGTTTTTTATATGATAAAAATCTAAGAGAAAGAGAGGAAGAGGGTGTGGGGATCTATGCTCCAAGGTGTTGGGGCGGGATGAGAAGAAGATCTTCTCTTAGGGTTTTCTTGAGAACCCTTCTTCTCCATATTTTTGTATGATTTTCTCTATGAGAAAAATCAGAAGGGAAGAGATTTGGATGTATGAAAATTCTAGAGGAGAAGGTCTTCTCTTGTTCATGTATGGAGATCCATTTAGGACATCAACGGTTGATGTCCTGAAAAGAGAAGATGTGTCTTCTTTTAGGATCTTTCTTAGCTATTTATTTTTTGATTTTTGAGAGATCCAAAGTTGGATTTTTTCCTTAATCCTTCTTATATTCTTTATCTCTTGGAGTGTCCAAGAGATTAGAAGAATAAATATTAGATTAACCATCGGAGGGATCCATGAGAAGCTAACACTTCGAGCGGATTTTCGTTCAATGAACCTTCGATTTTATTGTAGCCTCATGTGGACTTTCTATAGAGGTTGGATGCATGTGTAGCTCCACAGACAACAACGAAAATCAACCATGGAGTTCTCGACCCATACGAAGGTAAGAGATTTGATCTCTTCTCTCACCTAGATGCGATCTAAGATTTAGATCTTGAATTATTCTAGATCTAGGGTATTGATTTGATCAATACCAAATCTTTTATTTTCAAATTTAAGAATGCATTTTGACATATTATAGATCATAAATGTAGGATTTAGTAATTAGATTACATGCATTTATATATTAAAAGATTTAATTTATAACTTTCGCTGCATTATTTTTTAAAAAAGTTTTGAAATTCAAGCATGAAATCCAGCATATTTTCCAACATAAGCTTCATGATAAGTACCATAAAATCATCAATAAAAGTATTAATTTATCAATTAATTTATATTAATTTTTAAAAATTAATGATTAATTTATATATATTTTTTAAGAAATTAATATTTTTATTAATTAAAAAATTAATTACAAAAATAAAAAATAAAAAATAAAATTTTACAATCAATGGAAAGAGCTCATTTTTTGGATCACAACGAAATAAGTTTTGAGCAAAATGAAGCTAAAATGGAGAAGATATGAATTTCTAAAAAAATAAAATAAATAAAAATTAAATGAAAAAAAAGGCTCAACTGGCTCAAGCCGTCGTGCCATATTAGTCAGCGCATCCAAGCACGCCAAGCCAAGCCGACAAAGCTAGCATGTCGAGCCAAGTTGATAAAGCCAGTGCGCCAAGCCAGCCACGCTAGCCCACTCAGTTGTGGAAGCCGTCGGTCAGTTTACGATCTAGGTGTGGACCACTAGCTCAACAGAAACCTATGAATTATGGAGCGACACATGGTGGACCTAGACCCTTAAGGGGTTCATGAAAAATCCATCATGATTTATAGGGTAAAGAGGTAATTTTGCAATAAAGCAGCGAGCGGTGATTGGCTGAGGCATTCTGTGTGCCTGGTTTGCGCGGTCCATAGCTACAGTAATTGCATGATCCAACGACCTGCATTCGATTCGATGGAGATCCGACGGCCCATGACAAATCCTTCTTTGATTTGAATAGTGCTCAATGATCTGGCGTGATCCGACGGCCAGAAAACCAACTAGCAAAGATCCGACGGCGGAGAAAGCTCCCAGTGGTGATCAGGACTCCCAATGCATGATCAACAATCAAATTTTCTCCATCAACATACGATCAATGGCTAGAATTTAATCTGTCCTACTTTGGATTGATACACATCCAATTTTGATAATTTTTGGTCTATTGGATTCCTATTGATCAGCTAGATTTCATCTAGAGCAGTAGAATTCAACCAGGACTCTTTTTAATAGAATTTTCACTCGAATTTCTTCATTTTTTGATGATCAAAAAGCTCCTTAGTCCCACATTGCCTAGAAGAAAACTCTCCAGCCCTTCTAGCTCTATAAAAAGGATCCTAGGCCTTTAGAAATCAATAGATCTGATTAGAGGAAAGCTTTGGTACAGGGTGAAGTCAGGCTTTGGGTTAATGTCTACTTCGAGGCAACGGGTGCCGAGAAGAAGAGCTGGACTTCTACACTATCTTTCTGCCAATGTCGATTCAAGATCAAAGATTAGCCTATTTTATTTTATTTTTTTTAAAATTTTATGTATTTAAATTATAAACTTTTTAATTAATGCAATATTTATTTTTATGCTCTTTAATTTCAACTCTTTACTTTTATTACAATTTAATTTTTGTACTTTAATTATTTTTTTATTTTTTTATAAGTAGATGCTAAGATTTAACTAGTAGATCTTAGTACCAAGTTTAAATTTCTATAACTTTTAATTTAAATTTCTATATTTTTTAATTTTTACTTTTAATTTTTTGACTTCACTTTTGATTTCAAAACTCAAATCTTTTTTTTTTCTTTTCAAAAATCAAAGATTTCAAATCTAAAACACTACCTTCCCTATGGATTCGACTCGACTCACTATTATCTACGTATTTTTAATTATTTTAAGAAGTTAGATTAAACCGATAAATACGGTGTCTTAACGACAACATCGTGCTCCTATCACTTCATCCGCACTTTTACTCATAAATGCACCTCCATAGGATGCATCTACCATTTATCTATATTATTCTCCTAAACCTTCATAAAAAGTCTGGATAATTTGCCACTTAGATGACCATGGTGTGGGCATTTTCTGAAAAGTTTCTTAAGTCTTTCCCATGATTCATGAATTTATTTTTCTGAAAGCTGAGCAAATCTAGTGATAGCTTATCTTATAGTATTGGTTCGACCTATGGAACAAAATTTCTTAAGAAATTCATGTTGCATCTCTACCCATATTTGAATTGATTTCCCTACTGTACTATGCCAATACTTGGCTTTATCTTTTAATGAAAAAGGGAACAAGGTTAGTCTAAGGGCATCATTAGAAAAATTCTGGATTTTTGTCATAGAGCAGATTTCTAAGAATTCATCCAGATGTTTGTAAGGATCTTCATTGATGTTCCCATAGAAAGATGGGAGCATCTGGATTATGGTCAACTTGATTTCATAATGGCTAGTAGGGATATCTGGTAATTGGATACAAGTTGATAGATTATAAATAGAAGAAATAAAGTATTCTTTCATTTGCCTAGGTGGTTCTCCATTATTTCCAGCTATTTGATTTTTAGGTTTTATATGAATCAGTCATTTAATTTTAGAATTTGGTTTAACTAGGTCAGGTAATAGCGATTTTCTACAGTGCATGTACTAGTGCAATCCTAATTTAAATTTTTTTTATAAATATTTTTTATTTATTTTTTAAATCTTTTTTTAGAGAGAAGAAAAGAGAAGAGAAAGAAGAGAGTTCTAAGGAAAAGTCCTAAGGAGTCCAAAATCTTGAGATGATAGAGAAGAATTAATTATATTTATGTTTAATATTAATTAGCAAACAAGTTAGACAAGCAATCCTGACTAAGGGTTGTCCTAGATCTAGACAGCTCCTAACTGTCAAAATCACCTTCAAGCCCTCCAAGTAGAGAATTAACCAATCAACTGGCCAGGTGAGTGTAAGGTCGGTGGGAGCCTTTTCGTTGCTTGTCTTAAACATCAATTATGCTTGGCCAGATAAGCTAACAGAACCAATTATAAACCATCTTCCTTCGGAATGTGATCCCTAAACCACTTTTCTTAAACATCGGTTAAGTTGACTAACCCTAATCCTATCCAACTCTTAGGGTTCCTTGTCTTATTGAGCTCAAGTTCTTAGGGCTGATGTCTAATTGATTTTAATTTAGAGGCTTAGGTTAATGATGGATGCTGGTTGGTTGTTTGTAGGCCAAGAAAGGATGATCAAATTCTCATCTTATCTTATTTAATAGGTTGTGCCCTTAATTTGGTTTATTATGAATATGCACAAATTTTTTTTTTTTTCAAGTAATGGGTTTTGTGCAATTTAAACTAGATGCATGCAACTTATTGAGTTTTGAGAAGCTTACCTTGTCTCCAGCAATTACCAAAAGAAATAAAACTAATATGATGCATGCTCTAAGCAGTTAGAGTTTCTAATCTTATCATGAGATTTTTAATTAGGTTTAAGTGGATAATTTTTAATTAATTTAAAAATAAAGTAAATAATAAAAAATTTAGGATTTAGAATTGATCTCACCAAATAGGTTTAGAAGTTTTCTCTTTTTGTTCCTTCCTTTTTTTCTTCTTTTTTTATCTATAAAATAAACAAAAAAAATTAGTAAATAGTAATAAAAAGAAAAATCAAAGAGATCAAAAATTTTAATTTTTATGCCTTCTTGATAAAGATGCCAAAAACTTGATAGATCACGATATCATCGTTAAAATACTATGATTATTAGTTTAATTTTAATTTTTTTTAAAATAATTTAAAGTGCATAGATAATAGCGAGTCGAGTCGAATCCATAGGAAGGCAGTGATTTTATTTTAAAATCTTTGATTTTTTATGAAAAAAAAGAAAAAGAGTTTAGAATTAAAATTTAAGTTGAAAAATAAAGTTGCAGAATTTAAATGATGCAGAAGAATTAAATTTTGGTACTAAGATCTACTATTTAGATCTTAGCATCTACTTGCAAAAAATTAAAAAAGCAATTAAAATAAAGCAGTAGAATTTAAAGAGTAGAAAATTAAAGAACATAAATTAAAAGAGTAATAAACTAAATTTTATATTAAAATTAAAACCTAAAATTCAAATAAAATAATTAAAAAGAAAAGAAATAAAAATAAAATAAAAAAATTCTTAATCTTTAGATTAACGGTGGCATGGAGATGGCATAGATGTCTGACTCTTCTTATCGGCATCGTCTATCTCGAAGCAACCTTTAGCCAAAGCTTGACTCCCATCCTTTACCATGGCTTCTCTTTGATCAGATGTCTCAACTCTGAGGTCCTAGGATCTTTAAATTGCTGCTGGAGGGCTGGAGACTGTTTTGCTAGGCAATGTAGGACTAAGACTTCATATAGATCCTTATTTGTGAAGAAATTTGAGTAAAAATTAGCTTAAAATTTGGCCTGGATGAATTCTGGTGAGTCTCATAAGTTCTAGCTGTCAAATCTTGATTAAACAATCCAAAAAATGCCAAAATTGGATGTATAATGGCCCAGATCAAGTCGGATTAAATTTTGGCCATTGGATGAAGCAATCGATGGTTTTAGGCCATCAGATCACATCAAAAATCGCATTGAAATTCTTTTCCCAATCAAATTGAATATGGGCCATTGGATCGAAGTCTGAGGTGAGTGTTGCCATTGGATCGCGATCTTGGTATTCAAATCATTGCCTAGAGGTTTGTCAATCATCCAATCATTGCTTAGAATGCACGTGGCCGTTGGATGAAGATCTAGTGCTGATCGACTTCGAATTAGAGTAGGAAAAGATACAGACCATCCAATCTCGATCAAAATCCATCATAGCCATCCGATGTCATAATAACTATTCCCATGGACCATGTGAACCGACTGCACCATGGACCTTGACCAATTAATGCCAACCTTGGCTTGTGAAATTATGAAACTGCCCCTATACGTTGTGATGAATTTTTTGTAGACCCTTTAAGGGTCTTGATCCACCATGTGGCATCCTCTGATTGACTGTTTGGTATTGAGCTGGCGCATGGTCTACTATAGACCATTAGCTGATGTCATGGTGACATCAGTGCTGGAGGGGAAGTGGGCTTGGCGAGCTGGTGGAATGCGTGGGCTTTGGGCTGATGGGCTGGCTTATTGGCGCACCGACTGGCTGGGACACGCCAACTTCTATGGCTAGGCTGAGTGCACCGACTAAGCCGGTTGAGCTGATTCAAATTTTCATTTTATTTTTATTTTTTTCTTTTATTTCTTTAAAAATTCATATTAGATCCATTTTAACTTTTTAACTTCGATTTGCTCTAAGTTTATTTTGTTGCGACTAAAAAATTATACTCTTTTTATTGATAATAATATTTTATTTTTATTTTTTTTAATATTTATTTATTTTTTAAATATTTATTTATTTTTATTATTTATTTATTTATTTATATTATTAATTTTATTTATTATTAATTTATTATTTATTATATTATTATTATATTTTTTATTTTTTATTTTAAAAATATTAATATAAATTAATTAATAAATTGATATTTTTATTTGCAAATTTGTGATACTTATCAAACATGCTTTAGCCAACATAAATCTTAAGATTCTGAATGGCTAGGAGATCGAGTTATGGTGTAATCAAACTATAATATACTCAAGATAAACTACCCACCTCAGATCAAAGAATCAGACACACAACTATAGCATTGAGCTAGTCATCGATAAGAAGATAGATTCTCTTATAACTGCTCGAGATGGTTATGCTCAGTGCCCTTATTCTCTATAAGTATCTGTACTCTCGCTTCAATATTTCCATATCATAAACTCAAGACTTATTTATCCTAAGAAAGCAATCATACATCGATCTTCTGGATTGATCACCACCTTCATGATGATTCTACGATCGAAAGTAATTTATGAGTTAATTATGATAACACATGTCTTAAATTCTCAACTCTTAAGAATATGTATTATCATGTCTATTAACTCAATGGATGTATCATCGACACTTTAAATATATAATATAATAAAAAATATTTTTTTATTAATTTAAAATTAAAATTATAAAAATATCCTTAGAAAGTATTTTATAAGTGTCGGCCAATCTGACTTTTAAGGCACACATCTAGCAATCAGAGCCTAGGTTTATAGATTGTGTGGGCATAAGTATAGCATAATTATTTTAGCTGATCTTTTTCATTATATTCTATAGGAAGATGGTACAGACAAGATCAGGAATTGGTGGAGGACAACCACCTAGAGGAAGGTAGAGGCCAAGGACAAGGCTCAAGTAGGGGTTAAGGTCGAGGATGGGGTAGGTCAAGAAGAGATGATAAGGATGGCCAGCTTTATAGGACATCACCTAGTGTTTCATCTTCTGTCCCAAGGATAAGGGTGGAAGTAGAGGCTTCACTGATACATGAGCATGTGCATGAGTTACCATCTATTACACCAGTATCGGCATCTGCACCTCAAGCACAAGCATCCATTCCTAGATTTTAGGAACTGGTAGGTGTGATTACTTAGACTGTTACCATTGTTGTAGTTTCTACCCCTAGTTTTAAATCCTGAAGTGTAGATATGGAGAAAAGTTATGAGAGGGCAAGAAAACTGGGAGCAATGAAATTTCAGGGTACTACAGATCCGATACAAGCATAGAATTGGATTCAAAAGATAGAAAGGATGTTTGCATTAATGAAAAGTATAGAAGAACAAAAGTTGAACATTGTTACTTTTTTGTTAGAAGGTTGAGCTCAGCATTGGTAGAGATCTTATGTGAGTAGATAGCCATAGGATTCCACTATTAGTTGGAGTGAGTTCAGAAGAGAGTTCTTTCAGTAGTATTATTCAGATATCAGGATCAGAAAAGAAGAGAATTTCTTAACCTAACTCAGGGGAGCATGTCTATGGCAGAATATGAAGCTAAGTTCATAGAGTTATCTCACTTTGTCCCAGCTTTTGTAGCAGATGAGAAAGAAAAGTGTAGATTATTTCAAGATGGGCTACAATTATAGATTAAAGCAAAAACAAAAATGTAGGAGTATGATAGTTTTACTCAATTGATTCAAGGGGCTATCAGGGTAGAGGAGATTGAAAAAGAATTCTATAATTAAAGATAGGAGAGAAGTAAAAGAAGTGCATAGAGTTTTTCAATTGGTTTAGGAAGGAAGTCAGCCATCAAAGAGATTTGTTACTTTTGGATAGCCCAGTTAGAGTATCAGAACATCAATAGGGTCAGGTGTGAATTCTTTTGCCTTTAACAGCCCAGAATAGAGGAGAGCAGGATGAAAATTTATTCCATAATCAGTAGGAAGTAGGATGACAAGGAGAAGGGAGAATCAGAAGTAGTTTTTAGAAGAGAGCTAGTCCAGCGATTACTTTACTGAAATCAGTTTCCTTAGTGTGATAGTCATAGAAAATTTCATTCTAGAGAGTGCAGGAAAGGAAATAGGGGATGTTTCGAATGTGGACAAATGGGACATTAGAGAAAGAATTGTCCTAAGCTTGCTCAAGTCAGGGGTTTTCCATCAAGGTTAGATACTTTTCGAGGATTTTTGAGTAGGGGTAGAGATTTTGGAGCAAATATCTCAGCTCAACAAGGAAGGACTAGTGCCAATAGATAGGAGGTTATACTAGGCAAGTGGAGACCTGAGGTCAGGGTGTTTGCTATGACTAGTCAAGAGGCATAGGCTACTCCTGATGTAGTGACTGGTAAGCTATCTATTTATGATCATGATGCATATGTATTGATTGACCCTAGATCCCCACATTCATATTTGTCATCTGCATTTTATATGCACATCACTAAAGAATTGAGCCCATTAGACTATAGCTTGATGGTATCTATGCCAGTAGGAAAGCCGTTTATTATAAATCAAGTATTTTAGGGCTGTTGAGTTCAAATGGAAGAACATGAATTAGTAGTAGATTTGATTCTCTTAGATATGCAAGATTTTGATGCTATTTTATGCATGGATTGGTTATCTGCATATCGAGCATAGATTACTTTTAGAAAGGAAGTGGTTTTTCAGATTTTAGATGGTAGAGATGTATGTTTTCCAGGTGAACGTCGGGTACTTTCCTCATGTATAATTTTAGCTTTGACAGCTTGTAGATCACTTAGAAAAGGATGTGAAGCCTATCTAACATGTGTGATTGATACAAGAATAAGTAAGTTGAATTTAATAGATATTCCAATTGTTTGTGAGTTTCCAGATGTTTTTCCAAAAGAACTTCCAGGAGTACCACCAGATAGAGAGATTGAATTTGGTATTGATTTGGTTCCAGGTACTAAACTAATATCTAGGGATCCATATAGAATGGCTCGAGTGAAATTAAGGAAACTTAAAACATAATTACAAGAACTTCTTGACAAAGGATTTATCAAACCAAGTATTGCACCTTGGGGAGCTCCAGTGTTGTTTGTTAAAAGGAAGGATAGCACTATGAGATTATGCATTGACTATTGGTAGCTTAATAAGGTAACTATCTAGAACAATTACCCGTTGTTGCATATTGATGACCTGTTTGATCAGCTTCAAGGCCAAAATATTTTCAAAGATAGATCTCATATCGAGATATCATCAACTTAAAATTAGAATAGAAGATGCATCGAAAACTATACTTCAAACTAGATATAGCCATTATGAATTTTTTGTAATGCCATTTGGTTTGACAAATGCTTTGCTTTTATAGGATTGATGAATCAAGTATTTCAATAGTTCTTGGATAGATTTGTAATTATTTTTATTGATGACATATTAATATATTCTAAAAGTGAAGCAGAATATAAGGAACACTTAAGAACTATTCTACAAATACTTCGAGAAAAGCAGTTATATGCTAAGTTGAGTAAAAGTGAATTTTGGCAGAATAAGGTGATCTTTCTTGGTCATGTAATTTCAGCAAAGGGAGTATTAGTTGATCCCAGAAAATTTAAGCTATTGTGAATTGGGAGTCACCCACTAATCCTATGGAAGTGAGAAGTTTTCTTGGGTTAGCTGGCTATTATAGAAAGTTCATTGAAAATTTTTCTATTAGTGCATCTTGTATGACAAGGTTACTTTGAAAGATTATTAAATTTTATTGGAATGATGAATGTTAGAAAAGTATGGATGAATTAAAGAAAAGATTAACTTCAGCTCCAGTACTCACTCTTCCTTCTAGTGGTGGTGGTTATGTGGTTTATACTAATGCTTTTCATAAAAGATTGGGCTATGTTTTGATGTAGCATGAAAAGGTTATTGCATATATTTCTCGACAGCTTAAACCAAATGAACTGAATTACCTTATGATTTAGAACTTGTTGCTATAGTGTTGCTTTGAAAGTATGGAGACTATTTATATGGAGAGAAATGTCAGATCTTTATAGATCATAAGAGTTTGAAGTATGTGCTAACCTAAAAGGAATTAAATTTAAGACAAAGAAGATAGATTGATGAGTTAATTAAAGACTATAATTGTACTATTGAATACCACATTGGGAAAGCTAATATAGTGGCTGATGCATTAAGCTGAAAGTCCAGCACTACTTCATCTTGCATCAAGGCAATACATTTATCATTGATGGTGGAGCTGAAAGCACTGAATGCTCAATTGACAGTGAAAATTCTGTAGCCTTATTGGCTAATTTTCAGGTTAGACCTACTTTAGTAAATGAAATACAGAAGGCTCATGCTCAAGATCCTTAATTAAGAAAGATCATTAATACTATACAGAATAGATCACAATCAGATTTTTCAACTAAAAAGGATGGAACTTTGATGTTTGGGAGTCATGTATGTGCACCAGGAATAGGGGATCTTAGAAAGCAGATAATGGAAGAAGCCCCTATGCTTTTCATCTAGGAAGCACTAAAATGTATCAAACTATCGATAGAATTATTAGTGAAATGGTATGAAGAGGGATATAACCAAATATGTGTCCAAGTATTTGATATATCAATATATTAAGGCTGAACATCATAGCCCAATAGGAAAATTGCAACCACTCTTCGTTTCTGAATGGAAATAGGAATGCATTACAATGGACTTTATAGTGGGTCTTCCAAGAACCAAAAAAGGTAATGATGCAATATGGGTAATTGTAGATAGATTAACTAAATCATCCCATTTCCTTCCTATCAAGATAACTTCACTATGGATAAATTATCAAAATTATATGTTGATGAGATTATTAGTCAGCACGGAGTACCTATTTCTATTGTACCAAATATAGATCCTCCATTTACATCACGATTTTGGTCAGGACTATAGAAAGCCTTGGGTACTAAATTGAGATTCAGTATAACTTTTCATTCACAAACTGATGAGCAAATAGAGAGAACTATATAGACTTTGGAGGATATGCTTCAAGCATGTGTTATAAAATTTTCAGATAGCTTGGATGAGCATCTGCTATTAATGGAGTTTGCATATAATAACAGTTACCATTTCAGTATAGGTGTAGCACCATATGAAGCTCTATATGGTAGAAAATGCAGAACTCTAATGTATTGGGATGAAGAAGGAGATAGAAAGTTATTGGAACTAGAAAAAGTACAAATCACCATACATCAGGTCAAAATAATTAGAGGGAAATTAGAAATAGCACAAGATAGACAAAGAAAGTATGCAGATTCAAAACATAAAGGGGAATTTTCTTGAAGGAGATGAACTATTTCTTAAAGTTTCACCTTGGAAGGGTATATTATGATTTGGGTAGAGAGAAAAATTAAATCCAAGATATATTGGACCTTATGAGATAGTAAAATGTATTGGACTAGTTGCGTATCACTTTGCTCTTCCACCAAAACTTGCCTAGATTCATAATGTATTTCATATTTCTATATTATGGAAGTACATTCTAGATCCATTGCATGTCTTACAATCTAGACTAGTTGTTGACTCCATGATTGATTTTGATGATTGTCAAACTTTCAGTATTTAAGTATTTAACTATGTATTTCAAGAATAGATGTAGGTCTTCCTAGATGTTCAAGTTAAAATTATAATTTTATCAAGTTGAAGATCAAAAAAAAGTGACAAGGGACAAAATCATAATTTTATAAAGCTGGAGAAAATCTACTTCAAAAGCCTCAAGAACAAGCTTAGAAGATTTCTGATCTTTTGGAGGAAGTTCCATGATTTTTGGATGCATAAATTGAAAGAAAATTAAGTTTTAGCAAAAGGATCAACCCAAGGGATGACCCCTAGGTCATCCCCTTTCGAAATGGGCTATTCGGCATGCATGGCATGCAATCTAGGTCAATCCAGTCTGAGACTGAGTTGACCTAGTCTCAGTGAAGTAGAAGATAGAAAGTGTAGAAAGCAAGTTTTTTAAAACCCAGAAAATTGAGCCAACCTAGCTATAAACTGATCGACCTAGTAAGGATTGAGCCGATCTAGTCAAAAACTGAGCTGACCCTGTGATCGTAATGGCTAGTTTTCTGCAGCTTTTTCTAACGATCATTTCTCCACTCCAATGACTATTTCAAGACTTCCAATGGTTAGAACTGATCCTCCAGCCATCACAAAGAGTATAAAAGGTTAGAGAAATATTTGAAAAGTAAGATTAAGTAGATTGAAAGTAGAAATCATTCAAATTATGAGGTTCATTAAATATCTAAAGAAAAAGAGAGAAAAGAGAGGATTTTGTGCATCAAATTCAAAGAGCTTCCAAGTGTGATCATCTTCATTCATTTAAACTTCCTCTCAGCCCTCAAAGGAGAGAATACAAAGCTTCAAGAGCCATCTTTCAACCTCTCCATTAAACTTCAAAAAGAGTTCTTTTTCTTTTTATTTTTTATGCTGAATTCTTATACTTGTATTTTTGTTTCTTTACAAGTTTTTTTGGAAGAAAGAAACTTAGGGTGTTGATTGGTCCAAGCCAAAAATCGGATAGTGTAAAGATTATGGTTGGTGCTCCTAGGTTAAAACCAACTAGATTGGTAGTGAACCCAAGAAAACTATCGATGTAGGATTGTGGTTAGTAAGCCTGGCAAAACTAACTAGATTTATTTATGATTCTGGGTTAAAATAAATGCACTATAATCTAGGATTATAGTAGAATTCTTAAGGAGAGCTTGGAGAATGGATGTAGGTGCGAGATTGCACCGAACCACTATAAAATCTATGTATTTGTATTATAATTTTGCTTTCCTTGCTTTCTTTATTTACTTTATATATTTGCATTATCTAGTTATTTTTAATTCCACTACTACACCTTGCTTATTCACCACAAGCATTCAAGTTCTTTTAATTAGAATCACATATTTGCATTAGAGTTCAAATTGGTCAATTTTTTTTTTTTATAAATCCAATTCATCCCCCCTCTTGGGTAGCCATCCTTGGACAACAAGTGGTATCAGAGCGGATACTCTATTATTAATTATTGACCTAACCGTCAAGGGCAAAAGATCTTATGGCAACTCCAAGTGGTATCTCTTTTGTTAAAGGTCAATCCACTTCTAGACCACCTTTATTTGATGGCACCAACTACACCTTTTGAAAGATTAAAATAAGAATTTTTATACAAGCCCTAGATTATGATTTGTGGGGAATCATAACTAGAGGACTACACACACCCACAAAAATTATAAATGATATGACTCTTTCCAAATCGAAAAAGGAATGGGATCAATTTGATAAAAAGATGGCTCAATTAAATGCAAAAGCCATCAATGTACTTTATTGTTCCTTAGATGTGCATGAGTTCAATAGAATATCATCTTGCACATCGGCTAAAAAAAATGGGATATGTCAGAAATAACTCATGAAAGAACAAGTCAAGTCAAAGAGTTAAAAATTAACTTACTTGTCTACAAATATAAAATGTTCAAAATGAAAAAATATGAGTCTATTTTTGATATGTTTATCAAATTTACTGAAATTATAAATGCTTTAAATAGCCTAGGTAAAACTTATTCTAATCATGATTGTTGGGGATAAACCCTGCTATCGTCGAAGTCCAGTCTGATGCTTAGCCTAATGCAACTGATAATCACGGAAGAGCTTCGATTGAAAATTCTCCCTCCAGCAGTCGAACCCCGATCGAACTTCTTTAGCAGTTAAACTCCTCCAGCGGTTGAACCCCCTGGACTCCCTCCAGTGGTCGAACCCTAGCCGAACTCCTCCAGCGGCTGAACTCCTCTCAGACTTCTTCTTCGATCGGACTTCTTCTTCAGTCAGATTCCTCTAGGAGCCCAACTTCCTCCAGACTTCTTCTTTAGTCTGATTTCTTCAAGAGCCCAACTCCTTCCAAACTTCTCCTTCAATCGAATTTCTTCAGGAACCAAACTTCTTTTGGACTTCTTCTTTAATCGGATTCTTCCAGGAGCCAAACTTCCTTTAAACTTTTCCTTCACTCAGATTCCTTCAAGAGCCCAACTCCTTCTGAACTTCTCCTTCAATCAGATTTCTTCAGAAGCCAAACTTCTTTCGAACTTCTCCTTCAGTTGAATTTCTTTAGGAGCCCAACTCCCTCCAAACTTTTTCTTCAGTCGAATTCCTCCAGGAGTCAAACTCCTTCCGAACTTCTTCTTCAGCCAAACTTCTTCATCAATTGAACTTCTCCACCAGTCAGACTTCTTCTGGACTTCTCCATTAGTCGAACTCTATCTAGATTCCTCTAGTAGATTACTTATAGATTTCAAGTAGCATTCCTTTCGGATGATTCTCTCTAGCCGTATTTCCTTTAGAAGTCCAAACTTCTCTAAAATTGACATACATCAAAGCTCTTCATCCCTCCATATGGTCTCGAGTGGCTTAGTACCGGACAGCTACAGCTGTCACTATTAGTCTGCTATAGGTGGTGCCCCTCTCATGCAGTCCTGAGCGGCCAGCTATCGGATGGCTATGACTGTCACTATTAGTTTACTGTAGGCGGCGCCCATCTCATGCGGTCCCAAGCAGCCAACTACCAGACGGCTATGGCTGTCACTATCAGTCTGCTCTAGGCTCCATCTACAAAAGAGACCCTTCAGATATATTTTCTCTAAGCTCTCTTATTCTTCCTAAAACTCTGCTGAATTTTTTTCTGAGCACTCCATTCTTGTTGATCAAAAGAGCTGACTTGATCGTCGGAGGGTCCTGCTGAAGCCACCACCACCAACTTCGGATGGGGCTTTATTTTGCAGGTCATCGATGGTGACCTCTTTTTTCTCAACTCTAGCTCGATTCGACGTTGATCAGATTCTGCACCAACAATGATCTTGTTTGCAAGATGCTTAGATTTTTACCTAAAGAATGGGAAGTTAAGATGACAATAATACAAGAAGCAAAAGATCTCATCAAGCTATCCTTAGAAGAGCTCATGGGTTCTCTTATGACCATGAGATGCATATGGCTCAAAAGGAGGAAGAAGAGGAGCCCAAGATGAAGACCATTGCTTTCAAGTCCACGGCCAAATTTAAAGAAAGTGATAAGTCAGAAGAAGAAGAAGATGAAGAAGAAAGTGAAGATGATAATGAGGACATGGAGCTACTCGTAAGCAAATTCAAGAACTTTCTCATAAAGAAAAGCTTGAAGAAGAAAGATAATGAAGAAAAAATAAATGTCACTTGCTACAATTGCAACAAGAGGGATCACTACAAGTCGGATTGCTCCTTACTTAAAAGACACTCCAAAAGGACCAAGAAAAGAGTTATGCTTGGAATTTGGGAAGATAGTGACACTTCAAGCTCGAATGAGGAAGAGAAAGCGACAAATCTTTGCCTCATGGTCTTTGAGAATAAGATAAATTCTAAAAACTCCTTCGAGTTTATATTTGATGAATTATTTCAAGCCTTCAATCATTTAATGGATGAATTCAAAAAATTAAGGCTGAAAAATAAAGAAATCAAAAAGTCTAATTTTTTTTAGCTAATGAAAAGAATACATTGGCTAAAGAAAAAGAAGAATGGATTAAATTTAAAAATTCTTTAGTTGAAGAAAACATTGAGCTTAGAAAGAAAAATGATATTTTAAGATCCTCCCTAAAAGAAAATGAAAATCTTTTAAATGAAAAGAAAGAATTTTTAGGAGAACATGAAAAATTAAAAAGAAAGATTGAGATTTTGAGACCCATAGCTAAAAAATTTATCCTTAGCTTTTAAAATCTTTAATTTATGGTAAATAATAATAATAAGGCTATTTTCAATAAAATAGAAACTAGTTTTAATTCTTTAAAAAAATAGTAATATACAAAATATCTGATTACTAGAGCCTCACCTAAAAGTAATTCAATAGTGTGTTTCAATTATAACAAAGTAGGCCATAAAATTTTAGAATGTAATTTTAAAAGAATTGGCCATACTTTGGTTAGGAAAATTTAGATTTCAAAAGGAATTTTGAGCACTAACTCTAATGGACCCAAGAAAGCTTAGATACCAAAAATTATGAAGTAATTTTATAGGTACACCAAGGATCCAATGAAACTAAAGAAAGAAAATTTTTATGGATGCCTTGGAAATGAAAATAGATGGATGATGCTATTTGATAAAATCTAAATTTTTCTCACATCATGCCATCATTATTTATTAAATATATTTTAATTATTAATTAGTATAATTATTGAATGTGTTTTATTGATTTTGATGATTCATCATTGCTTATAATGATCATACTTTATGACTTGAATGTTTCGATATATTGCTTAAAAATAGTATATCATGTTGATTATTTATTTTAAGATCTTTATTTTATTCTAAATTCAGCATGCTAGCTCAATCTTTTGTATCATGCTATATTGATCTTCAAATATTTAAGAAATCTAAATTGCTATGAGCTTGATTATATATGAAACTATTTAGGTGCTAAACTTACAAATTGAATAAATTTTGACATTTTTTCATAAGATATTTAATTATCAAAATTCTTCAAAAAAAATTTATGACCTAAGTACTTGAAGATTAAACATTCAATCATAAAAAATCAAATGCTTAAAGTGTTAATTTACATTGCATCTTAGTTTTATCTTAAGGATTTGAAATTTTCTATGTTGAACCAAATCCCATAGAATTATTATCTAGATTCTTCTTGATTTGATCATACTAAATTTATTTGATTTTCATACCCCTCAATTGATTAATTTTTAATCTCCTAAATTTACTTGAATATCTTTCTTGATCATCGATTTGATTGACTCTTTGATCTTGAAAGAAAATTTATTACTAAACATTCTTATTTTGTTCTAATTGATTGATTTTAAAAATTGAATTAGAAAAATTCTCTTCTTGAATCTTTTAAAGTTGATATCAAATAAAATATTTTAAGACTATTGTCATTTATCTTTAAAGCTAGATATTTCAAATAAACTTCAATTTTAAGTAATTGGTATCACACAACTTACTATTTGCCATGTATTTGATTGATTTATCTTTTGGCAAAAAGAGAAGGATATCCTTGTTTCAAATATGGTTTTGCACTACTATATTCTTGATTTGATATCATTTGAGACAAACTCAAAAGTACATATCCTTTCTGAACCAAATTACTTAATATTTCTTCAGAAAAGAAAGGGATGATCTTTTTGAAGAATAACTTAAAATTGCTTTATGGTGTTCCTTGACTGATTTGCTAATATCAATTCAAATTGATCTATCTGAATCAATTTATCTTTATCAATTCAAAACTATATTCATTGGTATCAAGCTAAACTTGCTAATTAATCTTTAAATGGTATTGACCTATTAAGAAAATCATGATTTGGTCTAAATTTCAGTTTAATTGGTATCAAGAAGTTTCTTCCTAAGAAAATTTTTAATCTTGGTATCATTAGTATCTTTTTTGCCTTGCATTTTATTGTATTATTTTTTGATAAAAGAATTGAATATGATGTCTCAAATCTATTTTACATTGATATACTCTTGATGTGATACCATTTAAGATAAAATTCAAAGAATTTTACATATTTTTTAAACTTAATTGAGTAATATTTCTTATGACAAGAAAGATCTAAATTTAAATAGAAAATCTTTTTGATAGACATTCGTGTCATACTTTTTTGATCCTCTCAATGTTTTTTCTCATTGTATATATTATTTTGTAAACATTCTTTGAATTTAATAAAAATTAAATTTTTAAAAATTTGGTATCTTCTTGAGTGAATGCTTTATTTGATTGATATTTGAATTAATTAATACTTAGTTCACTCAATTGATGCTCATGCTTTTGAATTATGTTTAATTTTAAAATGATTTTGTTTGCTAAAGTAAGAAGGATAAAATATTAAAGAAGAAATAAATATTTAGTTGAAAAGACCTTTGAAATTGAAAAAGAAAGAGAATTCATTTAAGATGAATTAGTTGCTAAATTGATATTAATTAATCATAAATATGGTATCAAATTAAAGGTGCTTACTTGAAAGAAAAAAGGAGTAACAAAAGCTTTAAAGCTTAAGCATGTAAATTTTGAAATAAAGAGGAAGAGAAAGATAAGAAATAAATTAATCCAACTATTAGTATAAAATGTAGAGAGAGAGATATTTTTTAATTTGATTTGATTAAAAATATTTATGAATTTATAATATTAAATTCTCAATTAATTATCTTATTTTGAGCTTTATTGTATTGATTTTAAGCTTTTAATCAAATGTCTTATAATCTTCTCAATTTATGCTTTCATATATTTATTTAGTTTAATTTACTTGATTTAAAGTACTATTAATTTAAAGTAATATTAGATAAATAAATTATTCTCTAATGTCAAAAATTATTTAAAGTGGTATCATTAATATGTTGGTTTCATATTTTGATTTGCATGATTATTCTTGATAATTGATTGAAGTTAAATTAAACTAAAAATATATTTTTACTCTAAAAAATAAATTTTTAAATTTAATTTTAAAATTTATTTAAAAATTTAAATTTGATACTATTTATTTTACTTGATACATTTTCAATACATACCTTTTCTAAACTTAATTGACTAAAATTTCTTAAGAAAAAAAGATTAAATATTAAAGTGCATATTATACTTGATTTTATGATTAAATCTTTTGAAAAGCTTTGTTCCTCTTAAAGCTTAAAAGTGTATATTTAAAAATCTACTTAAAAAATCATATTCATTCAAAAAGGGGGAGAGCCTTTAATATTTAAATTCAAGCTAACTTTTGAAAAAAAAAAATATTCATTCAAAGAGGAGTTGATTTATTTGATTTGACTTTATGAATTTGATACATCTCTTAATTTAATATCTTCATGTTATTTTTGATGATTTTTTCTATTCTTTTTCATGAGCTTTTTGATGTTGTTGAAAAGGGGGAGAGGTATATCGAGTATATGCTTAAAGAATTAATACTTAAGAAACTCAATGAATTTCATGCTTGGAACCTTAATACTTATTGATTTGAATTGAAATATTATTTTGATATGAGTATATAAATTATGTAAAACATTAATTGGAGCTTTCATGAAGTGTGCATTTATGTTTATGTATATTATCACTTCATGACTTTATACTATCCTATTTATTGAAATATATTAAATTATAATTTAATACATATACTCAAAGTTTTGCCATCATCAAAAAGAAAAAAATTATTGACCCCATGATTGATTTTGATGATCATCAAATTTTGACTGTTTAAGTATTTAACCATGTGTTTCAAGAATGGATGTAAGTCTTTCCAGGCGTTCAAGTTAAAATTATAATTTTATCAAGTTGAAGATCAAAAGAAAATGACAAGAGGCAAAATCATAATTTTATAAAATTAAAAGAAATCTATTTTGGAAGCCTCAAGAATAAGCTTAGAAGATTTTTGATCTTTTGGAGGTAGTCTCATGATTTTTGGATATATAAATTGGAAGAAAATCAAGTTTTAGTAAAAGGGTCAACCCAAGAGATGACCCCTAGGTCATCTCTTTTCAAAATGGGCTGTTCGACATGCATGGCACGCAATCTGGGCCGATCCAGTCTGAGACGAGCCGATCTAGTCTCAGTGAAAGCAAAAGATAGAAAGTGCAGAAAGCTAGTTTTTCAAGACTAAGGAAACTGAGCCGACCCAGCTATAAACTGAGCGATTCAGTGAGGACTGAGCCAACCCAGTCAAAAATTGAGCCGAGCTAGTGATCTTAATGGCTAGTTTTCTATAACTTTTTCTAACAGCCATTTCTCCATTCTAACAACTATTTCAAGACTTCCAATGATTAGAACTGATCCTCCAGCCATCATAAAGAGTATAAAAGGCTAAAGAAATATTTAAGAAGTAAGATTAAGTGGATTGAAAGTAGAAATCATTCAAATTATGAGGTTTGTTGAATATCTAAAGAAAAAGAGAGAAAAGAGAGGACTTTGTACATCAAATTTAGAGAGCTTCTAAGTGTGATCATCCTCATTCATTCAATTATCCTCTCAGCCTTCAAAGGAGGAAATGCAAAGCTTCATGAGCCATCTTTCAGCCTCTTCATCAAACTTCAAAAAGAGTTCTTTTTCTTTTTATTTTTTGTGCTGAATTCTTATACTTATATTTTTGTTTCTTTATAAGTTTCTTTAGGGGAAAAGAACTTGGGATGTGGGTTAGTCTAAGCCAAAAATTGGACAATGTAAAGATTATAGTTGGTGCTCCTAGGTTAAAATGAATCGGATTGATAATGAACGCGATAAAACTATAGATGTAGGGTTGTGGTTGGTGAGCATGATAAAACCAGCTAAATTTATTTATGATCTTGGGTTAAAATAAACACACTATAATCTTGGATTATAATAAAATTCCCAAGGAGAGCTTGAAGAGTGGACGTAGGTGCGGGGTTGCACCAAACCACTATAAAATCTATGTATTTGTATTGTAGTTTTGCTTTCCTTGCTTTCTTTATTTGCTTTATATATTTGTATTATCTAGTTATTTTTAATTCTGCTGCTACACCTTGCTTATTCACTACAAGCATTTAAGTTTTTTTAGTTAGAATTACATATTTGCATTAGAGTTTAAATTGACCAAATTTTTTTTATAAACCCAATTCACCCCCCCTCTTGGGTAGCCATCCATAGGCAACACTAGTGGAATTGAAAGAAGATTTATCTTATTTAGAAAAATTAGTACAAATTGGAAGTAGAGAAGTAAAATAGTTGCATAATAAAATCACACCTTTAGTCAAAGTTCTTTGGAAGCATCACAATACTGAGAAAGCTACATGGGAAAGGAAAGATGAAATGAAGAATAAGTATCCACAACTATTACAGACTAAAGGTAATTAATTTTTGGAATGAAATTCTTTTAAAGGGGGAAAGAAATTTGACATCCCGGATTCGCTTAGTAGTAGTTTAAGAAAAAAATAATATTTGCATGCTTGCATTTATGCATGGCACAGCATTTTGTTTATAGAATCTTTAACCATTTGAATATTAAGTAGGTAAAAGTAAAGAAATATGGCTTTGGTTGTTGGTTAATAGAGAAAAGTTATTGAGGAAATGCAATCAGTAAATATGATATTGAAGTTAAATTTTGGTGGTTAATGAGCCTAAAGAAAGTGGTATTTTGAAGGATATTTTAGATAGTATATTTATGTATGTGAGGTAATTTTAGAAGAAAGATAAATCTAGTGAAATGTCTTTATAAGCAAAAATAATTTCTGAACCTAAGAGAAGGGGTCGGCACCTTATCTAGAGGGGTCGACTCTATCTCAAAAAATATCTAGAGGGGTCGACTCTATCTCAAAAAAATAGATAGTAGTTTCAGGAAGCACTATGCTAGCATGAAGTGGGGTCGACCTATTTTTGGAAAGTGTTGACACATCTCTTAAGGGGTCGACCTGGGGGACAATTAGTTTTAAGGAAGGCTGACTTTGTTGCTGACCTGTGTTGTGGGTGTCGACTCATTTTTTAGAGGTGTCAACCCCAATCATGAAAAAACCTAGGAGCAGGTCTTAGCCAAGAGCTTTTAAGTGGAAATTTAAAAATATTTCTTGAGGGGATTGCCTGACAACTTTTAATATAAAGAAATAGATAGGAGAAGCAAGCTTTTTGTTGGCTTTTTAGGAATTAGACACCTAGCAAGTCTCTTCCTTAAACTATTAATTTCCAAAAACTTAGTCACCGGTGCTCTTGGTTATTGTTTTAGTTCTCCAGCAAATAACAAAAAGGTCAGGGAAAAAAAGAGCTTGGGAAGAGGTGATTTCTTAGTCAAAACTCAAGGAGAATTCAGCTTAGCAAAGGTAATTTAGTGAGGAATTGATTTGAGGAAAGAGAAGTTGTTAATAGTAAGGAAGAAAGAAGACTGGTTTGAGGGCAGTAGTGCATAAACCATTTGAGGTAAGGTTTTTAATCTTTAAATTGAATTTAAACTAAATCTTAAATTGATCTTGTACAGCCTTGATGTTTTAGTGAACTAAATTATAAGTGGGAGTTTGAATAGGAAGAAGAATAGTTGTTGCCCATCTCATTTTCTGAAACTTTTTGATGTATTTCAGCAAATAAATTGGGTTTATGTTTGGTTGAATTTAAAATAGATTGAGAAGAAGGAAAAATAGTAGAAATACTAGAATTTTGTTGATTATATGTTGTGGTTTAGTAGAACCTAAGCAAGAGCAAGTAAAGTAAAACCAAAGTAAATATTTGGATGGTTAAAGAATAGGTATATCACAATGAAGCATGTATAATTATGTTCATATATCATATAGTTTTGTATTTAATAGTGTTCACCAACTTTATAGGAGAAGAGGGTTCAAAAAGTGCTTTGGATGAATCAAGATCTAGAATGATCCAGTAATCATCGTTAGGTGAATGGATTTTCTATTTAACCTTGGTATCTTTTATTAAATTTGCTACAAAATGTGCATCTTGAAACAACAGCTAGACTTCTATGGTTTATAGCTTATATATATATGTGTGCAAACTTGAAAATAGGAATCTATATATGTGTTTTGATTAAGAATTTGGTTTGCATAGCAATGGTTTTGAAACAGCTCATATGAATTGAAAAGCTAGTCAGTTTTCTTTTGAAATAGAGTCATAGCATTAGCATACCATACAGCATAATTCAGCCAACACCATAATTAGAATGCTCAGAGGAGCTTAGTAGTTACTAAAAAGCCTGGTGGGGCTATTTCAGCAGCATTCATACTATGTGTTAATTACCCATGGTAGTGGGGCGCTGGGGGTAATCAACAATAGCCAGTAGCATTCTTTAGCTAAAAGAGATTATTTTACTTCAGCTCAGTAAATTTACTTCAGCCAGCAAAGTTTTCTTTCAACAAAGTGATTTATTATGGTTTTGTTCTTGTGTAGCTTATACTATTTTAAAAGAATATGAGTTATGCAAGCCCTATGTTATGATGATATATATTACAGTTTATCTTCTCTTGTTTTCTTATCATTAGATGGTTTATCCATTCATTGGGATTTAGGTCTCATTCCCTCCATTTTCCTAATTGTAGATCTGAAGCACTTTAGCCAGCCTCAGAAGTAAAGTACCAGCATCCTTATCAGCATTCATACTAGATAGGTTGGCCATGTTAGACTTTGGATAATGGATGTTTTAGGGATATTTTGTATATATAACTTGTAAGGGACTTAAATGTAAAATAGTATGTTTCAGTATATGACGTACATTGGAGATATGATATGCTATTAGAACAAACACTTGTGTTAGTTTTTGGATCCAAGTAGAAATGGTATGGTTTAATGAATTGGACTTTAATCTTAAAGGTTGATGTTATGATTCAATTCAACTATAATTAGAAATTCCCTTTTCCCTTAGCTAGGAGTGGGGTGTGGCACCTTCACCCAGATTTAGGGGTGGGATGTTACAATATAGATAAAAGAGTGGTTCAGTTAAATGCTAAAGCTATGAATACTCTCTATTATTTTCTAGATGCAAATGAATTCAGTAGGATTTTTACTTGTATTTTCACTAAAAAAATGTATGATAGATTAGAGGTTACTCATGAGGGTACCAATCATGCAAGACAATCTATAATCAATATGTTTATACATAATATAAATTGTTTAAGATGGAACAAAATGAATCTATTATTGGTATATTTACTAGATTTACTGATGTTATTAATTATCTTAAAAGTTTAGAACAATTTTATTCTAATAGTGAACTTGTTCAAAAAAATTCTCAGATCACTTCTAGGAGGCAAAAGTGACAACTATTCAAGAAGCCAAGAACCTCAATGCTTTACCATTGGAAGAATGTCTTGGTTCTCTCATGACTTATGTGCTGACCATGAAGCAAAACAACAAAAAGAAAGCAAAGAAAAGAAAAATCATAGCCCTCAAATCTACAACTCAAAATGAGGAAAATAGTGAAGAATCAAAAGAGAGAGAAGAGGATGAAGATATGGCTCTCCTCATCCAGAAATTTAGAAACTTTATGAAGCAAAAGCGGTAAACTTCAGAAGAAAACCTTTCTTAAAGGTTGATCCAAGAAAGGAGAAGAACAATGAAAAGGAGCAGCCCATATGTTACAAATGCAAGGAGCTCAGGCATTTCAAAATTGAATACCCTCTTCTTAAGAAATTTATAAAGAAGACTAAAAAGAAATCTATGATGGCCACTAGGAGCGATTGTGATGATTCAAGCTCTAGTGAAGAAACTAAAGAGATGGCCAACCTATGTTTCATAGCACAAGAAGAGGAGGTAACATCTAAAACAAAATTTGAATTTACTTTTGATGAGTTGCATGATGTATTTTATGATCTTTTAGAAGAATTCAAGAAACTTGGATTAAAAAATGAGGATCTTAAAAAATGCAATCATGCTTTGATTAAAGAAAGGAGGACTTTCTAAAAGAAAAGGTATCTTTACTCAAAGAAAATCAAGATCTAAAAATTAAAATTAAAAAATTGAAACCTATTGTTAATAAATTCACTTGTAGTTCTAAAAAATTGCAAATGATTTTGAGAAATCAAAGAGCTATTTTTAATAAAATTGAACTTAGTTTTAACTCCCATAAGATACAAAAGCTTTTAAAAAATTTCTTTGTTAAGTCTTCATCAAATGCATCTTCCAATATTACTTATTATTATTATGACAAGTTAGGACACAAAGCATATTTTTGTGACTTCAGAAAGTTAGATAACTATAAAGTTAAAAAGATTTGGGTTCTAAAAATAATCATTGTAACTAACCCAAAAGAATCTAAGAAAGCTTGGATACCTAAAATTACAATTTAGTTTCTTTCTTGTAAGTCTGTCTTGCATCCAATGAAAGAAAAAGGAGATGGTATTTTGATAATAGTTGTTCAAGGTACATGATGAGTGATAAGGGATAATTTGTCATCCTTGAAGCAAAAGGAGTAGTGATAATCTTTGGTGATAATGGCAAAGGACACATCATCAGAATTGGTAATATTTTTATCACTTCTTCTACCTATATTGGAAATGTTTTACTTGTAGATGGATTGAGATATAATTTGCTAAGTATTAGTTAATTATGTAATAGAGGTTTCAAAGTTGCATTTGAATCTTCGATGTGCATTGTTTCTAGTCCCATTGACAATGACATTATTTTCATAAGACGTAGACATGGCAATATCTATGCGGTTTATCTAGATGATCTTTTGATGAAGAACGGTCAATGTCTAATTACAATTGATGCCAAAGTTATTGAGACTAGTTGGTTGTGGCATCGTAAATTAGGTCATACAAGCATGGATTTGGTTTCAAAATGTATCAAAAAAGATCTTTTAAATGATTATCCAAAATGAATTTGAAAAGAACAAAATTTGTGATGCATGTAAACTTGGAAAATAAACTAGGAGCTCTTTCAAATTGAAAAATATAATTTCAACTTCTAGCCCTTTAGAATTTATTCACATGGACTTATTTGAACCCACTAAGATAGTAAGCCTAGAAGAAAAAAGATATAGACTTATGATTGTTGATGATTTCTCTCAATTTATTTGGGTTTGCTTTTCGCACAAAAGTTGAAACTTTTTCTTCATTTTCGAAGTTTTATCAAAAAGTTTCAAATGAAAAGAACTCAATTATAATTTGTATAAGAAGTGATCATAGAATCGAATTTGAAAATCAATAATTTGAATACCAAAAAGGGATTGATCATAATATTTTTGCACCTAGGATACCTCAACAAAATAGGATGGTAGAAAGAAAGAATATAATTTTAGAAGAAATGGCACATACTATATTATGTAAAAGTATCATTCCAAGATATTTTTGGACAGAAGCAATTAACACAATATGTTATATTTTGAATTATGCTTTGATCCATCTGATTTTAAAGAAAATCCCATGCGGGTTTTGAAAAGAAAGAAAATCAAATATCAACTATTTTCATGGTTTTGTTTGCTAATGCTTTGTTTTGAATAATAAAATAGATAAAATTAAAAAAAATTGATGCTAAATTGGATGAAGGAATCTTTTTAGGTTACTCTTCATCTAGCAAGGCATATAGAGTCTTCAAAAAAAGAACCTTAGTTATTGAAGAGTCTATTCATATTGTGTTTGATGAATCTTTTTGGGATACTCTTCATCTAGCAAGGCATATAGAGTCTTCAAGAAAAGATCTTAGTTGTTGAAGAGTCTATTCATGTTGTATTTGATAAAATTGATGACTTTTGTTTGAGAAAGGAAGAAATTGCTGGTGATGATGCAGGAATTCTAAGTGAATGAATGAAAGATCTAACTTTGAAAGAAGTTCTAGCATAACATGATGAAGAAGGTGATAAGAAGGCTGATGAAGAAAATCATGAGGAAGCTCAAGGATATCATGAGAACTTACTCAAGGAGATGAGGTATGCTTATGGACACCTAAAAGACCTTTTTATTAGAGATCCATCACAAGGGATAAGAACTCAATCATCCTTAAGAATATCAATAATCATTTAACTTTTATTTCTTAAATAAAACCTAAATTTATTGAAGAAGTTGAAAATGAACCAAATTGGATTATGGCTATGCAAGAGAAATTAAATCAATTTGAAAGAAATAAAGTTTGAACTTTAGTAAGTAGACCTTTAGATCACTCTATAATTGGAGCAAAATGGGTTTGTATAAATAAAATAGATGAAAATGGAGTAGTTGTAAGAAATAGAGTTAGATTAGTTGCAAAAAGTTATAATTAATAAGAAGAGATTAATTTTGATGAAACCTTAGCTCTTGTTGTTAGATTAGAAGCTATTAGATTGTTACTTACATTTGCATGCTATATGGATTTCAAACTTTAGTAAATGAATGTCAAAAGTATATTTTGAATGGATATATTACTAAGAAGATATATGTTGAACAACTTTACAATTTTGAAAGTCATGCCTTTTCAGATCATGTTTTTAAAATAAAAAAAGCATTATATGGATTGAAACAAGCATTCCACGCATGGTCTGAAAGGTTGAGTAAATTTCTATTTGAAAATAAATTTATAAGAGGAAATATAGATGCTACACTATCTTTAAAGAAAGAAAATAATAATTTATTAGTAGTATAAATCTATATAGATGACATTATATTTGGTGCCACTAATGAATCTTTTTATCAAGAGTTTGCTAAGTTAATCACACAAAGTTTGAGATGAGTATAACGGAAAAACTAAACTTCTTTCTCAAACTTCAAATCAAGCAAACTAAAGAAGGGACAACCAAACAAAATAATTAAGAAAATACTCAAAAAGTTTGGGATGGAGAATAACAAGTCAATTGGAATATTTATAAGTCCCTCATTTAAGCTTGATAAGAATGAAAATGGTAAGAGTATCAATACTAAGCTTAACCATGTTATAATTGGATCTTTACTCTACCTTAGTGCATGTATGTATGCAAGATATCAATTTAATCCTAAAGAATCTCATCTATTTACTGTTAAGAATACTTAAATATTTAATTGGTACTTTCAACATTAGTTTATGGTATTCTAGACATTCTTCTGTTGATTTAATTGGATAATTCAATGTTGATTTTATTGGTTGTAAACTTGATAGAAAAAAATACTAATGAAACCTACTAATTCTTAGGAGTTAACTTAAATTTCTAGTTTAGCAAGAAATAAAATTCAGTAGCATTATCTATAGGATAAGCTAAATATATTGTAGTCAGAAATTATTGCATTTAAATATTATGGATTAAGCAACAATTAAAGGATTATGGCATTAAATTAAATAAGATTCCTATACGATGTGATAGTACTAATGCTATAAACTTAACTAAAATCTAATTTAGCACTTAAGACAAGATTCTCATAAGATGTGACAACAGTGCTATAAACTTAACTAAAAATTCAATTCAGCATGCAAGAATTAAATATATTGAAATAAGACATGACTTCATAAGGGATCATGTTCAATGAAAATGTGATGCTTGATTTTGTGAGTGCCGATAGAGCATCGATAGACAGCTAGTAGACATATTTATCAAATCCTTAAGTGAGAAAAGATTTAGTTTGATTAGAAGAGAGTTAGGAGTGTATGACCCTTTTGACTAAATCTAATCCCTTTCTCTCTCTTTGAAACTCTCAAATTTGATCATCTCTTAAATCTTGATTAATTAATTACATGTTTATTTTCTTCTATTTGGATTCACTTGAGTCATCCCTTACTTTAAAAATTGATTTTTTCTCTGAAAATTTAGCATTTTTCTATTTAGGACTGAGCTCGAGTTTGAAAGAATTATACCCTACAAGCCAATCGCATGTATGATGTGATGGAATATTTTTCTATATTTTATCTTCCAAACTCATGTACTTGATATTTATTTATTAATAAATAAGATATTTTATTTTATTATTTGCTGCATCTTAATATTTGTGTAAGATTATAATGAACTCTATAGACTAGGGCAACGGTTTTAGGGCCATGATGAAATCATGCCAGTAAGATCTAAATCATTGATAGTCTTAATCTAAAATATTTTCAGCTATAGGATCATCGAGTCAGGGATCGATGATACCAATAAAATTGGCACATCCTATATATGCTCAAAGGAGAGAGTGGTTGATCTTACAATCACTTGTATGGTGATACTAATATAAGAATATGGATGCTCATTAGAGAATGAGTTCACTGAATTAACCTAACGAGAGAATATTTAATGGAGTCTTATAAGCATGTCAGTTGATTATTCTCTTATGGGAGTAGTGTAAGTAATCCTTAGACCTGAGATCACTATGGTACCTTATGTATATGAGTCTATATTTTGGTTCATTCTCTAGCTTGACTCTCTAAGCCTTGTGTAGGATGTTCTAGACATAATGAAGTATACATGGAGGTTGTGAGTGGTCAGCAAGAAATCGATCACTTCTTATAAGGGGAGTTAACATCCTTTATGTAATCTCAAAGGTTGATGATTTAAGAAGTCTTTGGCTAAAGTAGGATGATAATTAGAAAGATTTTCTGATGTATCATCCGTCAAATCATCACCTTCTAATCAAGATATATATAAATAAGTATTTGAGTTTGATATGTTTCCATGTCTAAAGCTTATCTTAGATGTTGTATGATCGAAGGATTAAATTGCACAGTAACTTATATTTTGGTATTTCCACCAAATTTCATATCTTCTAGATAGTCATGATATGTTGCCAGATATCAATCTTGACTTGTGGACTCACACAAATTAAAAGAGTTTAATTCAGAAAGTAATTAGAATGAGTTCTAATGAATTGATGCATTTGGGCTGACCTAATCTAATTGGATTGATTTAGATCATAAGCCTGAGTCCACTACTGCCTAGATATGGAACCCTCTGGGTCAGACACTTTGGGATTTGATCTTGGTTTGATCTAATTAAATTTATTATAAATCTAATGGGTTAAATTTACTTGCTAGCACATGAATTAACCCAAGTTCCCAATTAGGTTAGGTTCTAAGGTGTTTGAGCTAACCTAAACCCTGATGCCTTAAATCTAATTTGATTTGGTTTGATCCTAAGGTTTTATAAGTGGATAAACCTTATCATATGAAAGAGTTTCATGTGAGCAAGGCCTTCTCCACACCACACATGCCTAATTAATCCACACGTCCCATTTAATTTGGCGTTAAGAAGGAAGTGTCCTTCTTTATTACCCCTCTTAAAATAATCTCTTGTTTCCCACGCCAACACTTATACCACACACCATCAGATGATGCTTTGATTTGTGGATGCAAATGAGGAGGAGTCCTTCTGCATGGAGGCTCCTTCGTGCCCAAATAAATTCACTCAGTGAATTTATTCACCGCATAAGGAAGTGGAATGCCAAGAGTAGGACTCTTATGCACCCCTTGGATTCCTATTTAAAGGGGGTGCTCCACTTGCTTTGGGTGGGCCATCTTGCTGGTTTTTGGGCATGGGATTTAGTGGAAAAGGACAATAAAATTCTGAGAAAAATACAAGGAAAAAGTGAGAGAAAAATAGAAAGAAAAGAAGAGAGAAAAAGGAAAGGTGAGAGTTGCTAGTCCTAGGGTTCAAATTATCCATGAGTTGGAATTTCTAAACCAAATATAGGTGGTGAGATCTTTTGAGAAAAGGTTTCAAGTGTGGCTTTCATGGAGATTTGAAGGTTATCAAGTGATGGTGCAATCCGTTCTTGAAGAAAAAATCGATAGTGAACTTGTGAAGAAGGCTGCAGCACTACATCGACTTGGGAAGGAACTTGAGCAATCCTGTGTGGATCACCATTGGAGGACATCTACTTTAGTATCTTGTGGAGATCAGTCTTGCATCAGATCATCATCTTCAGAAAATATATTATCTACCTTATATACATGCTTGATTTGTTTGGTTGAATTCTACAAGGTAGTCCTAGGATTTGAGTTCTGATTCTCTAGTTTTAAGAGTTAAAACTTGTTCAAAATTTTTGTAAACCATATTCCGCTATGCAACTAAAACCCAATAGTGATATCAGAGCCATCCTTATTAGATTCAATCAAACAACATGTTATGTGCATCTAAAATAAATTTTAGATTAAATCAGTATGATTAGACTATATCTAAAATTTGATTTCATATATGAGATATATATATGCATATGTGATATGTAAATCTAGTTTAATGTCTAAGTAGCCTAGTATTCTTCAAAATCCATGGTAAAGGCCATCTTGCCATAGAGGACTATGGTGGAAGGGGTGCCTACGTGAATTGAGAGGAAGAACCGCAAAAAGAAGAAACCTAATTTTCTGAATCTTTGAAATATTTGTGGTTGGCTTGCTTGTCTATGAATCATTTTTGTTTAAATCGACTCAAGACCTTGGTGAGCCAACTCGTACTTTATGTAAATCAACTCAATTCTGTGAATTGTTATTTTGTATGAGATACAATGTTAGAAAATTACATGTTTAGTACTCCTTGCTGATTAATACATACTAAGTAATTGTTAGGATGTGCATGAGACCAACAAAAGGAAGCTCTCAATAAAAATAATATTAAGTCATAGTATTAGGAACTAGAAGCCAACCAATTCTTGAATTGTTTAATCCATTAGTGTCTAAGGAGTGTTTCAAGGTGGTGGTTTTCTAATTAGGACCATTTGCTTACCTGGCCAACTTGTTGATGTCTAAGAAAAGCAATGGAGAGCCTCCCACCAAACTAAACATTTTTCTGGCTAATTGGGTTAGTTTGACTTTTGAATAAGGGTTGCTTCATGTTGTGGACACTATATAAGCCTTCGTGTTAAGCCAATATCATGTCAAGAGCCATTGTTAGTTTATTGTGCTATCTATAAGGCTTGCTATGGTGATTGATACAATACTGACTTAGTGCATATAGATGCTAATGGCATATTAAATAGTGTTTGCTTGTTGTGTTATCCATAAGGCCTGCATTGTTCAAGTATGACTATATAGGAATGAAGGGTCTAATTTAACTACAACACTTTAGTTTGTTATACCATCCATAAGATTATAGGTGTTCTAGAGGTAAAAGAAATGTTGGAAATTATGCAAGATATAATCGGTGAGAGTTACCTATCTTTCAACTCATGAATACTTATTATGCTATCCACAAGATATTTATGAAGAATTGAGATCTCAACCCCACTAAAAAACCAAATTAGGGTTCCTCGTTTACCATAGGAGAGGGTTATGATATTTGATAAAATAGTGGGAGACACAATGAGACAAAAGACCTAGTCTAGTAGTGCATATCATCATGAGTTATTCGCTTATATTTTGTTCTTGTATTTGTAGATTAATTGTATAATGGCATCCTTACTTTGACTGTGTGGCATTCTAGATGCCAACAAATTGACCGGACCTAATTATGTGGATTGGTTGAGAAACTTGAGAATCATTCTTATATAGGAGAAAGTCTCCTATATTCTAGATACACCTGCTTTTGATTTGATCGGAGAAGATGCTATTAAGGAGGATAGAGCCACATCCAAGATATGGCATGATGATAGTGTGACTGTCAAATGCATCATATTAGCCTCTATGAGCAATAAGCTTCAGAGGCAACATAAAGGCATGGATGTGCACTCCATACTTCTCAATCTAAAGGAGTTGTATAGAGAATATAGCCAAACTGCTAGATATGAGATATTAAAGCAATTATTCCATGCTAGGATAAGTGAAGCCACATCTGTACATATCCATCTCCTTAAGATGATTGATTTGATCACTCGCTTAGGACAATTAGAGTTTGCTATGGATGGTGAGCTAAGTTAGGATTTGATCCTGTAGTCACTTCCTGATTCCTCTTAGTTTGTCATAAACTTTTATATGTACAAACTGAACACTAACCTTCCTGAGCTGTTAAATATGCTGAAAATAGTTAAAGGTCATTTCAAGGGTGAAAAGGCACCTATTCTTCTTGTAGATAAGATCTCCAAGAAGAAGACAGGCAAAAAGGGTTCAAAGAAAATGATGAACCCTAAGGCTAGCATCTCCAAGAAGAAGGCAAAGAATATCTAGGCCAAGGGTACTTATTTCCACTATGGAAAGGATGGGCACTAGAAGAGAAACTGCAAGATCTATCTTGCTAGTTTGATGCAAAAGAAAGCAAGCATTGCTAAAGATTTATATATGATACAAATAAATTTATCATTAAGTACTTCAACTTTAGATTCTTGGGTATTAGATACTACCTGTGGATCTTATCTTTGCAAATCATTGCAAGGATTGCAAAAAATAAAGAAACTAAATGATGGTGACTTTATGCTATTCAGTGCTAGTGGAGAGTCCATCAAGGTCGATGCCATAGGAACCAAGTTGTTGAAGTTGCCTTCGAGTAAAGTTTTGGAATTAAAAGGCTATTACTATATATCTAATTTAGTTAGAAATATTATTTTTGTACCTTTGTTACTTGAACATGATTTTGAAATAAAAGGAAAGGGCAATTGTTGCTCTATTTATTATTTTAATGAATTTTATGGGAATGCCCTTATTGATAATCATCTTTTATTTTGTCACTTAATGATAATATTCTTCATATTGATAAAATGAAGAAAATAAAGAGAGAAGATGTGAATGTCACATATCTTTAGCACTGTCAACTAAGTCATATTAATGAGTCAAGAGTAATAAGTTATAAAGAAAAAAGTTCTTTGATCCTTATGATTTTGAATCATATGGAACTTGTGAATCTTGTATCATCACTAATTAGTTTAGAATTTAAATTAAAATTAAATATAATTTAATCATATTTAAATGAACTTCTAGTTGGACTAGGATGATCATTAATTAGGTTGCATGATTGCTTATCGTTACAGCATCAAATAAAAATTAAACTCGATTTTACTATTAAGTAGGATAGTGGCGAGTTGGGTGTCAATTTCCTCAACGATTGAAGACTGAGTTGCATTCAATTTTAATTAAAAAATAAAAATTTAAATTAATCTTTAAAGTAAAAATTTAAAGCAGTAAATTAAAGAGAATTAATTTAAATTTAGCAAATTAAAATGAAATAATTGATTAATTAATTAGGGTTGAAGAATTAATTAAAAATAAGAATAGAAGTTGTCTATGGTTTTAGTTTCATCTTTTAAAATTTAAGTTTATAATGATTCATGCAATCTTTCTATTATCAACATACAATCATATGAGACATATGTTTCCTATTAGATAAGTGTGTCCTAGAAGCCAGATTGACTGACACTTGTAACACAGTTCTAAGTGCAAAATTATAATTTTGACTATAATTAATAAAATGGGTTATTTTCTATCACACATGTGTATATTAAGTGTCTGTGATACATCCTTTGAGTTAATGGTAATGATAATTCATATTTTCAAGAGTTGAAAATTTAAGACATGAATAATCATTATTAACTCATAAACAGCTCCCGACCATAGGATCATCACGAGGATGGTGATTGATCCGGAAGGTTGGTGTACGATCGCTTCTCTTTAGTAGATGAGTCTTGAGTCTACGGTGTGGAGACACCGGAGCGAGAGTACAGGTACTCGTTAGAGAACGAGGGCACTGAGCGTGACCACCTCGAGTAGTCATTAGGAAGTCTACCTTCTCGTCAATGACTGACTCGATGCTGCAGTAGTGTGTCTGGTTCTTTGACCTGAGATGCATCGGCAGTTCACCTTGAGGGTGTTATAGTTTGACTACACCATTACTCGGTCTCCTAGCCATATGGAACCCTGAGGTGTATGTTGGCTATAGCATGTTCATTGTAGGAACTGGATTGCATCAAGATGGGATCTATCTACCTCGGTGGTAGAGGAGTAGCCCTATGATGATCATGAGAATCAAGTCCAGAAATCCATGGCCATGGTAGAGTGAAATAATAGAAAGAGTTTCTATTTAGATTTTCACATTGGACTCGAATCGAATGATTACATCATATGACAGAGACTAGGGTTTGACGAGTTCACCTTAACCCTAATCTGATCGGGGCTCAAGATAGAAGAACTTAATCACACAGGTAGCTGCACCAAGAGGTTCGCATTCAGCTCTGATGGGTTGCCACCATATACTGCTAGGTGTCACTGGTGGATTTTGGGAGCAATTAGAATGATTTAGATGATCGATCATTCTAGCTGTTCGAATCAGAAGAGTTCTGATCCATCGAAAGGAGTTTCGATGATGTCTATGATAGAGATCATGACATATCCCATTACCATACAGAACTGAACCTAACTGGGTCACACAAACAAGGGTTTGAATCTGGTGATCATCAATTGAACTGATCTAGTTCAATTGATCTGAATGAGATTCAATTAGGTTCAAGGAAATCGTGCTAGCACTCGATTGAACCTAACGTTCTTCTTTTACTATCATAAATAAGTTGTCCTGACTGAGCCAAAGGAGTTTGTGCTCAATCAGAGGCCTTCATATGGTCTGACTGGAGGTTGTCCAAGTCAGAATAGGTTGTCTTATTTGACATAAATTTTTGACATTACCTGCCATTTTTGGTCACCTGCCAAAAGTTCTTGTTCTTTGACTTTGGTCAAAAGTCTGACCATTTGACACTTTGACATTGACCATTGTCACTTTTGCACCACATGGAGAGCACCTGGGATTTGTCCCCCTGCCAGAAAAGCAGACAAGAAGGGGGCACACCTGGTAGGGAAGGCGTGACCCAAGGATGGCGTAGGAGTCCCGTACAGAGGCGACTCCAGTTGTTGGACAGGGACTCCAATCCCTTAGGTTGGACCAAGAAGACTTGTTTGACCCAATCTTGGTGCCACTAAGGAGAGTTTTGAGGCGTCCCTCTAAGGAGGAATCCAGGGGTCTCTATTTTTCAACCAATCAGATTTAGATCTGATTTCACAAAGGGTTGTGATTGGTTGAGAGGAAGAGGAGTTGGATCACAAGAGGTCTATAAATAAGACCCTGCGCCCAACCCTAATCCTAAGTGAATTCAATAGAGATTTCCCACGCCCAAGGCTGCCTCTCCCCTCCTTCTCCATGCCATACTCTCTTCTCCCCTTGCTCTCCACGTCCAAAAGTGTTTTGGACTTAGTTTGGTGCGATTCAGATCAAGGAAAGGCGATCAAAAGCAAGAAGGCTGCGCTGCTGCAAAAGGACGACTGCAGATCTTCAAAAGAGTTTTGAAGATCCTCCAGATCAGATCCAGATCTGATTTTTGGAGGTGTGATAGAGAAGAAGAGGATTCTCCAGATCCAACCCGAGTGGATACCGGTAGAGGCCAGGCGCTTGCGTGGCTAAGATCCAGAACCTTCCGCTGCAATCAGGATCATCTACAGGGTAATAGGATTACCCAAATCAGGTAAATTAAATTTGATTTAATTTATCTTATTTTATTTTATTTTTATTATTAATAATAATAATTCAGATCTGAAACATATCAAGATCTGATTGGAGATCAAGAGAAAAATTTTGAAATATATCTCTTGATCTAATCAGATCTGGACGAACCTGGACCGGGAAAATCAGGATTTTCCCTTCAACTGGTATCAGAGCCATGGTTCTAAAATTGTTTAGATCTGATTTTAATTTATATTTTAATTAAAAAATAATGTGATTTCAGATGTCACATGAGATGTGATCAGATCTGAAATCAGAAAAAATTAAAAATTAAATGATTTGGATCTAAGAACATGAAGATATGCATGACTAGTTCTAGAATAGAATAGTTCTATAGAATAGTTTTGCATGTCTTTGATTTAATCTGATTAAATCATATTTTAGATCTTCTTATTTACTATTTTCTGATATTATAAGTGTTATAATAACATCTGAAAAATAGCAAATAAAAATTATTTAATTTTAAATATCATATGAGATATGATAGATGCATGACTAGACTAGTTGTAGAATAGTTCTACATAATTGTCTAGATTAGAATTTATTTTGATTAGATCAATTTAAATCTAATTTTTTAGATTATTATGAGATAATTTAGATCTGAAAACATGCATGATTTGATACATGAGATGTATGCAAAATATGCCTTATGATTAGATCTAATTTTGTATATGAGATATATGATATAGATCTATAACTGTTTTGTAGTATTTACATGTTCCTGATTAAGGCGTTCCTCTTGGCCGTCCGGTCATAAGAACGAAGAAGGGTTTAAAGGCCCTCTCTTCCCATTCGATGGGGTGTTCTTATGACGTGTAGGGGTGCTGCGTGTTCGTCCTTAATCAGAAACCCAAAACTTACTTTCTGCAAAACCCTAGATCCTGAAACCCTAGGATTTATTGTGCATATTTTGTTTATGAACCCTAACTTAATTAAGAATTAAGTTTATGGAATATTAATTAGGTCTAAAATTGAGAATTTCAGATCTAAGACATATTCATAATACTGGGTTCGGGCTTGGGTAGCTCAATTAGGTCTAAGCGGTTGATCAAACCGAATCAAGAGTTGGTTAGATGGGATCAACAATGCTTAAATTGACCAGCCTAATAGGATTAAGTCTGGGTCAAGATCGAGTCACGATCAAGCAAGACCTAATTAGGCTCAGAGGTTAGAGTCTGGATTGTAGGCTAACCCAATTGGTTCTGACTCAACAATTTGGTGTCTAAGGTAAGTTTGGCACAGACGACCGACTGGTTTTTAATTGGAAGCTACTCGACCTGAATGCGTTCTTGTGCGAGTTAACGGCATATTCCTTCCACCGGTCTCACTTACCTGGCCATATCTGTTGACACAGTTCTGATCTGAGGTGGTCAATAATCCGAGCTAACCCATGCCACTAGGTTAGTCATAATTGTTATGACTAAGCCAAGTCTAGTTTAATGAGACCTGAATCAATTCTCCCTAAGAAAAGATTAAGTCTGAGGTCTTCCACCATTGTAGACGTGCGGGCCCTTCCCGGGGTTGATTGTTCTCGGCTGGATACAGTGGCTCAGTTGCACCGGGAAGACGCAACCATGTCTATTAGGCATTGGATGCTATGGGCTGGAGGATGAGTTGGGCTCAATATTCCGGATACGGTGAGAGACCCAATTAGGAACCCAGTCTATGCAAATGGTGGGTCTGACTTAACTAAGGAGTGGATCAATATTCCGGATACGGTGAGATTCATGAATTAGAGACCAAGTTTGGGTGCACCATGATTAGAGAATCATTGAACAAGAGTTGTTCACTCATTGGCTAACCCATCACCAATAACTGTTAGGTGAGGTGATGAGTCAGTTGGTGAGACCGCACCACCCACTAGAAATCATCAATCGTGGAGATTTTCGCATCTCTACAGAGGGAGTGTAGGGATCCGAGAAAATAGTGGGAGCTAATTTGTTTAAAAATAAAATCCCTAAACAAATTGGTCAAGTCAAAATTACAGTATCTAACTAGAATCTTTGACTCTCTACAGGAAAATGTCTGCGTCCAACCCACTGGCACGTATCCTAGACACACATAGACTGACTGGACCCAATTATAAAGATTGGCTCAGGAACTACAAAATTGTTTTGGGTTCAGAGAAGTTAACACATGTTTTGGACCAGGACCCTCCCACCTTACCAGCTCGTCCATCCACTGAACAGAGAGCGTCTCTGGAAAAATGGATTGACGAAGACAATAAGGCCAGATACTACATGTTGGGCTCGATGTCTGATGAGCTCCAGCGCCAACATGAAGATATCGGGACTGCTCGCCAAATGTTGGCTCACCTGCAGGAGATGTTTGGTGAACAGAGTCGCGCAGCCAAATATCAAGTCACGAAAATGACTTTTTAAGGCTAAGATGCGTGATGGGCAGTCAGTCCAAGATCACTGTCTGACAATGATCAAGGACATGGAAGAGCTTGAGAAGCTCGGTGTGAAGTTGGACTTGGACTTGCAGAACGATATTATTCTGCAATCCTTGACTGATGCATATGGGCAATTCATCATGAATTACCACATGCATAAACTTCAGAAATTCCTTGGCCGAGTTGATGAATATGCTGGTTACCGCTGAGCTTTCTATGAAAGGTTCTAAAGGCTCAGTTCTTGCTATGGAACGGACTTCTTCCAAAAGAAAGTCTTAAAAGAAAGTCTTATGGAAAGAAAAAGAAGTCTGTGAAAAAGCAAAAGGTAGAAGGAAAAGAAGAAGAAGGCAGAACGATGGCAAAGGAAAGTGTTTCCATTGCAACAGCGACGGCCATTGGAAGCGGAACTGCCCTACTTACCTGGCCACCCTGAAAGAACAAGAAGGAAGGTCCTTCTGGAGGTATGCTCGTTATTGAGTCTAACCTTACGGTTTCTTCTGCATCCAGTTGGGTGCTTGACTCTGGTTCTAGTGCTCATCTGTGCACTTCTATGCAGGGTCTTGAGGATAGCAGGAGGCTGAGGGATGGAGACATGATCCTACGCATCGTCGGTAATGGAGCAAGAGTTGCTGCAGTAACCGTGGGAACATACCCTCTGCGATTACCATCTGGTTTAGACTTAGTTTTAAAAGACTGTTATTATGTGCCTGCAGCTAGCAGGAATTTGATTTCTGTTTCATGCTTAGCACAAGAAGGTTATGTGATCACCTTCTTTAAGGACCATTGTAACATTCTTTATGAAAGAAATAAAATTGCAAATGGTTTCCTTGTTAATGGTCTTTATCAGTTGCATATTGATGTACCTGTTTTAACTATCGAGCAAAACGTGAATGCCAAACGACCTAGGGATAGTCCAAACGACAGATATCTATGGCACCTGAGATTAGGTCATATAGCAGAAGATAGGATTAACAAATTGGAGAAAAATGGGCTATTGAGTCCATTGACTTTTGAGTCATATCCAACTTGTGAATCTTGTCTTCAAGGCAAAATGACTAAACTCCCTTTTGTTGGACATGGGGAGAGGGCCACAGATCTCCTTGCCCTAGTACATACTGATGTGTGCGGCCCATTCGATGTGCCGGCTAGAGGCAATTTTGTCTACTTCATTACCTTTACCGATGATCTGTCTAGGTATGGGTATGTGTATCTTATGAGACACAAGTCTGAAGCTTTTGAAAAGTTCAAAGAATTCAGACATGAAGTAGAAAAACAAACTGGAAAACCCATTAAGGTTCTTCGATCAGATCGAGGAGGTGAATACCTTAGCCGGGAATTCCTAGACTATCTTAAGGAAAATGGCATAGTCTCTCAATGGACTCCACCAGGAACACCTCAACTCAACGGGGTTTCAGAACGGAGAAATCGGACTCTATTGGATATGGTTCGATCCATGATGAGCTTCACAGACCTCCCAGATTTTCTTTGGGGACATTCATTATTAACTTCAATCTATTTACTGAATAGGGTTCCCTCTAAAACCGTTCCTACCACACCGTATGAGATATGGCACGGTAAGAAACCAAGTCTGAGTCATCTCAGAATTTGGGGTTGTCCGGCTCATGTCAAAAGACAACAAGCGGACAAGTTAGAGTTTAGGTCCTTTAGAGCTCGATTCATAGGATATCCTAAAGAGTCATTAGGATACTATTTCTACATTCCAGAAGACCACAATGTGATTGTGAGTCGACATGCCATATTTCTTGAAAAATAGTTTATTCAAGATAGTGGCATTGGAAAGCAGATTAAGCTTGATGAGAAAGTCTCACAAGCAGAACGAGCTAAGGACCAAGTGGAACCAAATCAGGTTGAGCCAATAAGAACACTACCTCCTCCACCTCGTAGATCGGAAAGAGTTTCCCGTCCCCCTGAAAGATACTTAGGTATTATTTCAGAGGATGTAGAGGAAATGTTCCTCATAGGTAATGGTGCTCATGGTGATGATCCCAAAACCTACAACGAGGCGATATCAGATATCGACTCCGAGAAATGGCTTGAGGCAATGAAGTCAGAAATTGACTCGATGCACTCAAACCAAGTCTGGACCTTGGTAGATCCACCAGAAGGTATAGTACCTATTGGGTGTAAATGGATCTTCAAGAGAAAGATTGGTGCAGATGGGAATGTGGAGACATTCAAGGCTAGACTGGTGGCAAAAGGTTATAGTCAACGTGAAGGCATTGACTATCAGGATACCTTTTCCCCAGGTAGCTATGCTAAAATCCATCCGCACATTGCTTGCTGTTGCAGCCTATTTCGATTATGAAATATGGCAAATGGACGTGAAAACGGCATTCCTAAATGGATATCTTGAGGAAGATATCTATATGGAACAGCCGCTAGGTTTCACATCCAGTGATACTGATCACAAGGTTTGCAAGCTGCAAAGGTCCATATATGGACTTAAGCAAGCATCTCGGAGCTGGAACACTCGTTTCAATGATGTGATCAAAAAGTTTGGTTTCATCAAAAATGAAGAGGAACCATGTGTTTTCAAAAGGGTCAGTGGGAGCGCTGTTGTCTTCCTCGTATTGTACGTGGATGACATCCTCCTTATTGGGAATGATATTCCCATGTTGACATCAGTCAAGATGTGGTTGTCCAAGGAATTCTCCATGAAAGACCTAGGTGAAGCATCCTTTATTCTAGGAATTAAGGTCTATAGGGATAGACCGAATAGGATGCTAGGACTTTCACAGAAGATGTACATAGAGGAAGTACTAAAGAGGTTTAGTATGGAAAAACTCTAAGAGGGGATTAATACCCTTCAGACATGGTATTCATCTTTCCAAGAAGATGTGCCCCAGCACACCTGAGGAAATAGAACGCATGAGCAAGATCCCTTATGCTTCTGCAATAGGGAGCCTCATGTATGCCATGCTATGTACACGACCTGATATAGCCCATGCTGTGAGTGTCACAAGCAGATATCAGTCAAATCCAGGTGAAGAACACTGGACTTCTGTGAAATGTATCCTTAAGTACTTGAGAAGAACTAAGGATATGATGTTGGTCTTTGGTAATGGAGAACTCCAAGTTCAGGGATACACAGACTCGGACTTCATGTCCGATATAGATGATCGAAAGTCGACATCTGGAAGTCTGTTTGTGTGCAATGGTGGAGCTGTCAGCTGGAAGAGTTCCAAGCAAACTGTGATAGCAGATTCCACCATGGAAGCAGAATATATAGCTGCATCAGAGGCTGCAAAGGAAGCATTCTGGTACAAGAAGTTTGCTGCAGAGAATTGGAGTAATGCCATCAGATGCCATTCCTCTTTACTGCGACAACAATGGCGCCATAGCCCTTGCTAAGGAGCCGAGGTCTCACCAGAAGTCCAAGCACATTGAGCGGCGATATCATCTCATCCGCGATTACCTTGAGAAAGGTTACGTTGAGGTCAAGAGAGTCAACTCCACAGATAATGTGGCAGACCCACTTACAAAGCCGTTGGGCCAGCAGAAGATCGAAGCCCACCTTGAGAAGATGGGACTTAGACTTGTAGCCAATTGGCTTTAGGACAAGTGGGAGATTGTTAGATATATGTGCCCTAGAAGCCAGAATTGGCTGACACTTGTAATACACTTCTAGGGGCAAAATTATAATTTTGACTATAATTAATAAAATGGGTTATTTTCTATCACACATGTGTATTTAGTGTCTGTGATACATCCTTTGAGTTAATGGTAATGATAATTCATATTTTCAAGAGTTGAAAATTTAAGACATGAATAATCATTATTAACTCATAAACAGCTCCCGACCATAGGATCATCACGAGGATGGTGATTGATCCGGAAGGTTGGTGTACGATCGCTTCTCTTTAGTAGATGAGTCTTGAGTCTACGGTGTGGAGACACCGGAGCGAGAGTACAGGTACTCGTTAGAGAACGAGGGCACTGAGCGTGACCACCTCGAGTAGTCATTAGGGAAGTCTACCTTCTCGTCAATGACTGACTCGATGCTGCAGTAGTGTGTCTGGTTCTTTGACCTGAGATGCATCGGCAGTTCACCTTGAGGGTGTTATAGTTTGACTACACCATTACTCGGTCTCCTAGCCATATGGAACCCTGAGGTGTATGTTGGCTATAGCATGTTCATTGTAGGAACTGGATTGCATCAAGATGGGATCTATCTACCTCGGTGGTAGAGGAGTAGCCCTATGATGATCATGAGAATCAAGTCCAGAAGCCCATGGCCATGGCAGAGTGAAATAATAGAAAGAGTTTCTATTTAGATTTTCACATTGGACTCGAATCGAATGATTACATCATATGACAGAGACTAGGGTTTGACGAGTTCACCTTAACCCTAATCTGATCGGGGCTCAAGATAGAAGAACTTAATCACACAGGTAGCTGCACCAAGAGGTTCGCATTCAGCTCTGATGGGTTGCCACCATATACTGCTAGGTGTCACTGGTGGATTTTGGGAGCAATTAGAATGATTTAGATGATCGATCATTCTAGCTGTTCGAATCAGAAGAGTTCTGATCCATCGAAAGGAGTTTCGATGATGTCTATGATGATAGAGATCATGACATATCCCATTACCATACAGAACTGAACCTAACTGGGTCACACAAACAAGGGTTTGAATCTGGTGATCATCAATTGAACTGATCTAGTTCAATTGATCTGAATGAGATTCAATTAGGTTCAAGGAAATCGTGCTAGCACTCGATTGAACCTAACGTTCTTCTTTTACTATCATAAATAAGTTGTCCTGACTGAGCCAAAGGAGTTTGTGCTCAATCAGAGGCCTTCATATGGTCTGACTGGAGGTTGTCCAAGTCAGAATAGGTTGTCTTATTTGTAAGACATTACCTGCCATTTTTGGTCACCTGCCATTTCTTGTTCTTTGACTTTGGTCAAAAGTCTACCTTTGACTGGTCAAACGTTGACCATTGACCCTTTGACTTTTGACCACATGTCATGCACCTATTGGAGAGCTGGTGGGGGCCTGTCCCCCTGCCAGAACCTGGCAAGGAGAAGGGCGCACGCCAAGGGTGGCGTGAGCCCAAGTAGGAGGCGCCTAGGAGTCCTTGTTGGACAAGGACTCTCCTCCCTTTTTAGGATTCCAATCAGAGTTCTACTAAGAATCCAGTTTGACTGGTCTTAGGCGCCCTCTAAGGAGGAATCCAGGGGTCTCTATTCCAACCAATCAGATTTAGATCTGATTTCACAAAGGGTTGTGATTGGTTGAGAGGAAGAGGAGTTGGATCACAAGAGGTCTATAAATAAGACCCTGCGCCCAACCCTAATCCTAAGTGAATTCAATAGAGATTTCCCACGCCCCAAGGCTGCCTCTCCCCTCCTTCTCCATGCCATACTCTCTTCTCCCCTTGCTCTCCACGTCCAAAAGTGTTTTGGACTTAGTTTGGTGCGATTCAGATCAAGGAAAGGCGATCAAAAGCAAGAAGGCTGCGCTGCTGCAAAAGGACGACTGCAGATCTTCAAAAGAGTTTTGAAGATCCTCCAGATCAGATCCAGATCTGATTTTTGGAGGTGTGATAGAGAAGAAGAGGATCTCCAGATCCAACCCGAGTGGATACCGGTAGAGGCCAGGCGCTTGCGTGGCTAAGATCCAGAACCTTCCGCTGCAATCAGGATCATCTACAGGGTAATAGGATTACCCAAATCAGGTAAATTAAATTTGATTTAATTTATCTTATTTTATTTTATTTATTAAAATAATAAGAATCAGATCTGAAACATATCAAGATCTGATTAAGATCAAGAGAAAAATTTTTGAAATATCTCTATCAATCAGATGGCGAACTGCCGAAAAAGGATTCCCATTCATAATTTAAGTTCTTCACAACTGGTTCATTTCATTACGAAAGACTTTTATTGCTCAACCTAATTTTGATTAATTTTTATAATTCCTCCTAACCGAGATCTTCGAATCAAACTGGGATGCGTATTAGCCATCGGATGTCAACCAGTATTAATGAGAATCACCTGATTGTGCATGATGAGGCCTAGAGAAATCTCGATTAAAATTGGCCTTCGACCTCAATCATTGGATCTACTCCCTGGACTACTCCACACCATCAAATAATGCCTAGGGCCCATCCACCTATGAGCCATGTGAAGACCGAGCATAATGAAGACCGCAATGAATCCGAATGCACCACACTAGCCAAAAATATCAAACTAATCTTATGAGCTGTGAAAAAAATGCCATAGATCCTTTAAGGGTCTACGCATATTGAGTCAACACATAGTCCATCATGGATCGCATGCCTTGATGTTAGGGCTAAAGGGAAGTGGGCCAGTTGGGCTGGGCAATGATGGGTTGGCTCGGGCTGCTGCTAGCGTAAGCCTGCAGGCTACTGCTGGCACAAGCCATCTTTGTTGGACCATGGTCTGTGTTGTGGGCTGGTTCTTACTAGACCAACCAATTGAGCTAGCTGGTTATTATTATTATTATTATTATTATTATTATTATTATTATTATTCATTTAAACTTTCAGCTCTCATTTAAATTTTAATTTAGCTTCGATTTATGTAAAATTTAATTTGTTAGAACCCATAAATTGAGCTCTTCATATTGGTACATTCTATTCTACAAAACATTAATAAAAGAATTAATTTTTTAAATAAATATTAAATATTATATTATTTAATATTTTTATTATAAATTTATGATAATTATCATACTTCCAGCTTGAGTTTTACTCATCCTCAAGTAAAAAAATAAAAATTAGAAACATATACTAATTTAATAGGATATGAAAGTTTCTTTAGATCATCTTAAAGTCAGTTGATACTTGGTTAGAGATTTAAGAAATATATTATCAGATTATTAATTCTATCATAAATAGTAGTTAAGTAAAGAACATAAAATTTTAGAGCTTTTTATTAACCAATTTTCTATCTTTATTTTTTAAATCCTCTACCTTTAGTATGGACTAGAGTTATTTTTTATTTTTTATTATAGCTAGTGTAATATTTTAATCTTTTAAGTTTTTTATCTAATTCTTGCAGCGAGCTTTAGATCAATGACTTCTAAATCAGTTGGCTTTAAGGCATTAGGTGTAAAATATCCCTCGAGTTTACTGACTCGAGTTAAATAGGCTATAGATTAAAACTAACTATATAACTATAGGTGGTGTGGTGCTCCCAAGCCTTGGGAGGCTACGGACGGAGTCAGGGTGAGGGCTTCGGGGAAGCTAGGATAGGTGTGGTCCTAGGGCTAGGGCAGAAGTTGTCCTAGAGTGGAGGTGGCATGTAGCTCTCCATGAGCTTGAGAATCAGGTATTGAGGGCCTCTAGGGGTTTGGTTGGTACTTCAAAGGCCTAGAATTCAAGATGGAGCAAGAAATCAAAGCTGAAGAATCAAGACCATAGAAACAAGATTTTCTATAGATTAGTTGACTCAGTCTAAAACTGGATTGGCTAAGTTTCAAAGCATAGGCAAAATAGAAAGATCAAGTTTTAGGATTACAGGCATGATATAGAATTGGACCGGCTTAGTTTCAGACTGAGCTGACCTAGTGGAACTTAGCCGACTCAGTGCTAAGATAGAGCTAACTCAGTGCACGAGCAAAGTTTCGTGAGGGTCTATTTTGGGCTAGGGTCTGGGTTGATCCTAGGGGTCTTAAGGCCTAGTTTGAGAAGTCTTAAGGGGGCTAATTCATGTATGGATTGGAATTAGATCTAGGGGATGAGAGCAGGTGAGACTTGGGCTCGATGAGTGCTTTCATGTATTGGGTTAGCCTAAGGAAGTTTTTAAGCTGTGATTTATTAGGATTCATGTGGGAACTCTAGGGTATATAAACTAGGACATTGTAACTTTTACAAGAAGAAGGAAATATAATTGAGCTTTTCTCCCTAACTTTCTTCTCTCTTCTCTCTGGTTCCAATACCAAAACCCTAGCTTCTCTCATCTTTCTTAGATCTTCTTCAGTTTGCTGGATTAACACTTAGGTTCATGCAAGAGATCGAATCTATGGTTGTGGCTCTGAGCAGCCATAGGAACAATAATTGGTATCAAAGCTCGATTGAGCATGAAGGAGGAAGAAGATTAGTTTTTAGCAAAGATCAGTAGCAAGATTCAGATGTAAAGGCTTTCTCTAGGCTTCATGAGGAAGAAAGAGATCATAGGACTGCTATCCACTATCCCTAGTCAAGGTATTTCTCAGATCTATCTATTTGTTGTTATTTAATTCAGATTGATCATGAAAAATAGTGGATTGAAGGTAGGATTAGAGAAGTTTGATGGATAGGAAAGTTTCATGATGTGGATGGTAAGGGTGGAGGATCTGCTGGTTCAGATGAGATTGAATTCAGCCTTGGAAGATAGGCCAAAGGAGATCACAGACAAGGAGTGGGTGTCCTTAGAGAAAAGGGCATGTGCCATGATTAGGGCTTGCTTGGCGGATGAGATTTTGTATGATGTATTGGAGGAGAGAACACCTAAGGGATTATGGTCAAAATTACAGTAGTTGTACATGGGGAAGAAAATGTGCAATAAGTTGATGCTGAAGAAGCAACTGTATAGCCTTCGGATGAAGGAGGGTGAGGATGTTGCAGGGCATATTCAACGGTTTGGCCGAATGAGCATGGACTTGCTCAATATAGGGGTAGATTTAGAAGAGGAGGACAAGAGTCTATTATTGCTGTGTTCGCTATCTGGGAGCTTCAATCCATTAGTGACAACTTTGCTGTATGGTAAGGAGATATTGGTGTACGAGGAGATCGTATCAGTACTCAGATCCAACGAGCAGCGGAAATGGATGAGGAAGAGCAAAATCTTTCAAGAGAGTCTTATGGTTTCAGAGAAGAATAGGAAAGAAAAGAAGAAGGACGAATAGAGGGGCAGCAAGGGGTCTAAGAGATGCTTCAACTATGGAAAAGTAGGGCACTTTAAGCAAGAGTGTCTATTTTCAAAGAAGTGTAAGGGAGGAAAAAGCATGGATTTCATCAGTACAGTCATTGAAAGCGAAGGTTTGGATGAAATCTTGGTGGTCTCGGAGGAGCCCATAGGGTGCAGTGTATCTGAGATGATTTCGGATAGGTCTGTAGAGTGCAGAGGATCCGAAGGGACAACGATGGTGTTCGAGGTACAGCGGTAGGTCCAGCAGTGCAGTATTGGATGGTTGGCCTCGGGGGACTCAGAGATAGAGTTGGCTTCTATAGCATCAGGAAGACTTCAATTCCAGGTGGAGCATCAGGCAAAGGTGGCTTCACGGATGGAGGAAGCTATGACATGGGTTCAGAATAGAGGGGTGCAGAGGGAAAACCTATATCCCAGCACTAGTGTCAGGGCTGTATAGATCCAGATGGAGAGGTTTGTACAGGAAGATAGGCATGGCTTTGAGGCGACAGTGTCAGGTGGAGCATTAGGATATGGGGCGAGTGCCGGTAAAGGAACATTACATGATCTCCAGGGAAGTCCAGGATAAGTGATGCAGCTGTCAAATAATAGAATACCTACAACTCCAAAGGTGGTGTAGAGGAACAAGTCAAGAACTTCAGCGATGGAGGCAGTCATCCTAAAGGCCTCGAAGGAAGCTCAGTAGTTGAAGAAGAATAGCAGTAGTAAGATGAGCACGAGGGGCTATCAGGACATGCAGGGATAGTAGGATCATGCAGGAGGATGTTGCCAGGTGCACCAAGGCTTAGGCGCACCAAGGTGTGGTGCTCCCAAGCCTTGGGAGGCTACGGGTGGAGCCAGGGTGAGGACTCTAGGAAGGCTAGGATAGGTATGGTCCTAGGACTAAGACAGAAGTTGTCCTAGGATGGAGGCAGCATGTAGCTCTCCATAAGCTTGAGGTTTAGATATTGACGGCCTTAAGAGGCTTGGTTGGTGCTTCGAAGATTTGAGATTCAAGGTGGAGCAAGAAACCAAAGCTGAAGAATCAAGACTGCAGAAAAAAAATTTTCTGCAGATTAGCCGGCTCGGTCCAATACTGGATTGGCTAAGTCTTAGAGCATAGGCAAAATAAAAAGATTGAGTTTCGAGACTACAGGCATGGCATAGAACTAGGCCAGCTCAGTTTCAGACTGAGCTGACCCAGTGGAACTTAGTTGGCTTAGTGCTGAGACTGAGCCGACTCAGTGCGCGGGTAGAGTTACACGAGGATCTATTTTGAGCTAGGATCTGGATTGATCCTAGGGGTCTTAAGGTCTGGTTTGAGAGGTCTTAAGAGGGCTAATTCATGTATGGGTTGGGATTAGATCCAGGGGATGAGAACATGTAAGACTTGAGCTCGATGAGTGCTTTCATGTATTGGGTTAGCCTAAGAGAGTTTTTAAGTTGTGGTTTATTAGGATTCATGTAGGAACTCTAGGGTATAAAAACTAGGATATTATAATTTTTACAAGAAGAAGGGAATATAATTGAGCTTTTCTCCCTAACATTTTTCTCTCTTCTCTCTAGTTCCAACATTAAAATTCTAGCTTCTCTCATCTTTCTTAGATCTTCTTCAATTTGCTGGATTAATGTCTAGGTTTATGCAAGAGATCGGATCTACGGCTGTGGCTCTGAGCAACCGTAGGAACAACAATAACAAGTTTCTCCATATTGCCCACTTTTTGACTTGAATAATATTGCTTACTTAGGCAACAGGATCTGGTTACTCTACGGAAGACCAATATTTAGAACTTTCTCTTTATTATTTTTAAATTTTTTTTTCATCATTTTTTCACTCATACCTACATAAAGTAGACTTTTTATTAAATATATGCTGGAAGAAGATTTTAGAATCACTCAAAAATTTATTCTGTTCGAGACCTAATCATTTATTGAGTTTTCTTAATAATTTGATCCTTAGTATTTCAAAAATTCTCTAGATCATTAATCAATCATTGATTAAAATGCTTGAAAAATTTTAAATCGGCACAAAATCAGATACATAAGACTAATTATTATCATACTTATGGACTTAAATATTTTTTATTTATCCTTCCTCCCAACTTAATTTTCATTATCCTCAATGGAGGAAAGAATAATAGAGTGTGATAAATAATTAAAAAAAAGGAAAGAGTTCACCTGGGTTTACATATTCTTGGTCTCAACGTAGGCTTTATTTGTTCTTCTTTCAGCGTGGGTCTATAGTTCTCCCCCCAATTTAATCCTAAAAGAAAAGTAAACTAAAAACAACAAGAAAATGTTAAATGCAAAAACTTGGGTTACCTCCTAGTAAGCACTAAGTTTAACATCTTCAACTAGACTAGCTCCAAAAATTAGTCAAAGTAAATAAGTTTGTAAAGAACCATAGGTTTTTCATTAGATTCAGTGGATAGTTCCAAGAATGGTTCAATCGTTGTTCATTAACTTTAAAAGTAATACTATTACTTGGGTTTTCAATCTCTATGGCCCCATATGAGAAGACTTCTTTAACTATATACAGTCCAGTCCATCGAGATCTTAATTTATCTGAAAATAGATATAGCCTAGAATTATATAGAAGAACTTTTTATTCAGGTTTAAAAGATTTTATATTAATTGCTTGATCGTGAAAAGTTTGAGTTCTTTTTTTATAATTTTTGGCATTTTCATAGGCTTCATTCCTAATTTTCTCAAGTTCATTAATCAATAATTTTCTCAAGTCTTCGGCTGCATCTAAGTTCATATTTAATTATTTAATAGCCCACATTGCCCTACTCCAGTTCTACCGGTAAGTGACATGTTTTACAAAATACAAGCCTATATGGAGACATTCCTAAGTTGGTCTTAAAAACTGTGCGATATGTCCAAAGTGCATCTGTTAATTTTAAAGATCAATCTTTTCTATTGGAGCTTACTGTCTTTTCTAAGATCAACTTGATTTGGCGATTGGAAACATCAACTTGCCCACTCATTTGTAGATGATAGGGTGTGGCCAGTTTATGGATAATGTTATACTTCTTCATCATGAAAGGAATATGTCCTCAAGCTAATTTATTTTTGGGATGTTCATTATCTTCCAGACTCATGTAATGACATCTTTTAATAAACAAAGGCATTTTATTTCATCATATGCAGTATCTTATTATTTAAGATTATGATGAACTTTATAAATTAGGGCAATGGTTTTAGGATTATGATGAGATCATACTAGTGAGACCTAAAATCTTAAAACCCTAATTTAAATATTTCTAGTCAATGGGATATTGAGTTAGGGATCAATGTTTTTCGGTAAGACTAGCACATTCTTTGTATGCTCAATTGAGAGGATGATTGATCTCATAATAGCTTGTGTATGACACTAATACAAGAATGTGGGTGCTCATTAGAGAATGAGTTCACTGAATTGATCCAAATTGAGAAGATCTAATGGAGTCTTATCCACATGTCAATAGAAGATTGTCATAGTGGAATTTGTGCATGTAATCCTTTGACCTGAAACTACCATAGAATCTTATTTATATAAATCCATATTTTGGTTCATACTCATTCATGACTCAGTTATGTATGGGATGATCTGGATATGGTAGATTATATATATGAAGGTTGTGAGTAGGTTAACAAGGAATCGATCTCTCTTGGTAAGAGAAAATAGCATCCTACCTGCTTCAAACAAATAATGATTCAGGAAGACTTTGGTCAAAGCATGATAAAAATTAGAAATAGTTTCTAATATTTCATTAAATAAATCATTATCATAAGATTAAAAGAGAAATGAATATGATATTGGGATTGACATATTTCCATACCCAGAGTCATATTCAGGATGCAGGAAGATCGAAGGATCTAGTTGCATGGTAATTTTCACTAAAGGGTATTTTTGGTATTTCCATCAAAATTTTACATCTTTCAAGTAGTCATGATGCGTTGCTAGACGTCAATCATGTCTTGTGGGTTTGATCAAATTAAAATTTTAATTTGATCATTAAATTAGAAAGTGTTCTAAATTAAGTCATATTGGGTTGGCTTGTTTTGACCTAAATCGGTTTGGTTGAGTTCTAACCTGATTAGGTCAAATCACACCCTAACTCACTATTGGTTAGATGTGGAATCCAATGGGTCACACACAAAGAGAATTGATTAAGGGTCTAATTAGATTAGACCATATTTGCAAGATGAATATGCTAGCACATATAGCAAACCCTAGCACCTGGATTCAAATTGGATTCGAATCGGCTTCTGATTTGGGCTAATTAAGATCCGATTTGAGCCAAATAGGATTTGGTCTTGAATTGGATTAACCTAGATTGATTGGGCTTCAGATTGGGCACCACATACCTACATCCCACATGCCAAAGAGTCTCTCTCTTGCGTGTGGGAAGTCTTTCATGTGCAAAGGACTCTTTGCGGCATGAAATATGTTGGCGCCTATCTTCTTTGACTTTTCTCATTTTGTTATGTTATGTAAATTTTTTTTTTAGCATGGACATCAGATACGGGGCATAGAAGAGTCCTTCTGCAGATGAAATTCTTTTTTTTCTTTTCGCCCAAGATGTTTTGTCGCCCTTGAGTCCTTGCCGCTTTGGACTCCTTGCCGCCCACTTCTTCTTTATGCCTCTTGGGACTTTGACTATTCAAAGTACATCTCCATACCTTCTTGATGAATGGGTGTCCTTTTAAGAGCCACTAGATGGCCATCTAATCTAATCCAAACCTTTGAATTATGGCGCCATATATTTATGCATCGCATCTCTTCATTGAAAAACTACATAGAATTAGTCTGAAAAGTCCTTCTATTTTAAGGCACCTCTTGGACTAAGTCTACGTAATTTTAAAAGGTGTAAAATTTAGAGAGACATGAGATTGGATGGTGGGGCATGATATTTTGATGAGAAAAGGGCGTGAGATTTTTTGATAGCACCCCTACGGACATTATAAATAGGGGTGCACACCAAGAGTCTAGTGTGTGAACATTATCTTTTCTTTCTTACAAGAGTTTCTTTTTGTCTAATTCTATTTCTTCCTTTCTCTTGTCTAGACCTTGTCATTATAAGGACAAGAAGTCATCTTAAGACTAAGAGATTAGGAAGGAAAATTAAGAAGACAAAAAAAAAAAGAAAGATAAGGAGAGGCAAGGAAGGTAACATAAAGGCTAAAGAAGGTCTTGTCCTTTTAATTAAAGTTCTTATTATTAGAACTTCAATAAATCAAAGGTACTGGTGTCTTGATCAAGTCTCTGTGTGGATCAACATTGAAGGGTGAACACGTGAAGGAAACCCTGACGGACTGCTACCGACGATCAGGATCAATTTAGGGTTTAGTGATAAGAGGTATGTTCTAATACTTTCTTTTATATTACAAATGCATGTTATATGATTTAATTGCTCATAACATGGTCCTTGGGTTTGAATTTGGTTTATTTGATTTCATATTTTTGCTTTGAAATTCGTGCTTTTGCCCTGTACACCAAATCCAATAGTGGTATCAGAGCAAGCCTTATTAGGTTAAATCATATAATGCTTTGCTTATAGTATAATAGGATAAATGAAAAATATGATATAATATTTTTAGCATGTTTTAATTTATATGATGAGATCATATTCTTTTTCTTATCGTAATAAGATTATGTTGTATATATTATTCTGTAAAGGTTGCCCTGATATAGTGAAAAGTATTCACTATATAATGATGGTTGTCCTAGAATAATTATACATGTTAATTGACATATATAATTTTTATCATAATTAATGCTATTATGCATTTAGTTTGTTTCGAATCAATATGTGCATTGAGACCATTTAAATCCCTCTATAAAAATTATATTAAGTTGTAGTGTAATTAATCTTTAGCTCAATCAGTCAGGATGTCTAATTGATCAATCAGTATCTAAGAAAAATGGTTCTTGATTGGTAAAGATAACATGGTTTTTTAATTGATTCCGTTGTCTGACCTAGCTAATTTATTGGTGTCTAAGGAAAGCAACGGGGGGACTCCCATTTCTCTCCCATTTACCTGGCCAATTTGATTAATTTAATTTCAGATTGAAATGCTTAATATTATATTCACTACATTAAGGCCTTCCTTCATACTAGTTTCTTGTTATGTCCAAAATCATATTAGTTCTGTTGTGTAACCACATGATCTATCATGGAAAAAGATGTAATATTAATCTAGTGCATTGAAATGCTTATAGCATTTTGAATATACTACTTTGTTGTGTAACCACAAAAGTAGTTATATTTTATTTTTGATTGTATAAAAATGAAGGGTTCTACTTAAACTAAAATATTAAAGTTTGTTGTGTTAACACAAGGCTATTAATATTTTAGAGGCAAAAATTTTTTAAGAGTTGCATAAAATGCAATTGGAAAGAGTTTCCTACCTTTGAACTTATAACAAGTTTGTTGTGCAACCATAAGACTTTTTATAAGGAATTAGGATCTTATTCTCACTAAGAAAATCAATAAGAGGGTTATGATTTTTAGTGGGAGACATAATTAAATTAAAGTCCTAATTTAATTATGTTTGTCATCATGAATTATTTGCTTATGTATTGTTCTTTATTATGTAGATTAAATGGCTTCTTCACTTTCATTATGTTCAATTTTGGATTCAAATAAATTGACTGATCAAAATTATGTTGACTGGTTGAGAAATCTTAAAATAGTACTCAGTCAAGAAAAACTCTCCTATATTCTTGACACCCCTGATCCTAAGCCATTAGAAAATGATGCCACAGATGAAGATAAGTCCACATACAAGATGTGGCAAAATGATTTTCTTACTATCAAATGCATCATACTTGCCTCTATGAATAATGAATTACAGAGGCAGCATGATAGCATGGACACTCAATCCATATTGCTCAATCTAAAAGAGCTTTATGGAGAGCATAGTAGGACTGCTAGATATGAGATATCTAAGCAATTATTTCATGCAAGAATGATAGAAGGAACATCCATACAAAATCATGTTTTGATGGTAATTGACCTAATCACTCGATTAAGTCAATTAGGTTTTGTAATGGATGGAGAGTTAAGTCAGGATTTGATCCTGCAATCACTCTCAGAATCATTTTCTCAGTTTGTCGTGAACTATCACATGAACAAACTGAATTCTTCATTACCTAAGCTATTAAATATGCTCAAGACAGCAGAAAGCCATATCAAGAAAGATAAGGCTCCTCTTCTTCTTGTGGAAGGGATCTCCAAGAAGAAGGTAGGCAAAAAGGATTCAAAGAGAAGGTTGAATCCTAAAAATGGTATAAATAAGAAGAAAAAGGGGAAGAAGGTCTCCAGACAAACGACCTATTTTTACTGCGGCAAAGTAGATCATTGGAAGAGGAATTGCAAGGCTTACCTTGCAACCATGAAGTCTGGTGCAAATAATGCACCAAAAGGTATGTATGAGATACATACTATATTATCATTAAATTCTTCCATTTTAAATTCTTGGGTATTAGATATGGGTCGTGGTTTTCATATCTGCAAATCTTTACAGGGGCTGCAGAAAATTAAGAGTTTGAAGAAAGGTGACTTCAAGCTTTATGGCGCTGGAGGAGAATCTATCCAGACAGAAGCTGTAGGGACAAATATATTGAAGTTACCTTATGGGAAGATCTTAGAGCTTACAAATTATTATTATATACCTAAGATCATTAGAAATATTATATCTATACCCTTGTTATTAAAATAAGGTTATAGTCTTAATGTAACGAGTGAAGGTTGCTCGATCAAATATTCTAATGAAATTATTTGTTTTGGCATATTTTGCAATGGTTTGTTGACTCTATATTTGGATAATAATATATTTCATATTGATGAAAATGGAAAACATAAGAGAGATGATATAAATAATACTTTACTCTAGCATTATCGATTAGGTCATATTAGTGAGGCTAGGATTAACAAGTTATACAAAGAAAAGTTCTTTGATCCTTTTGATTATGAATCATTGGGAACTTGTGAATCATGCCTCATGGGTAAAATGACCAAGATTCCATTTAGTGGACATAGAGAAAGGACAAATGAGTTATTAGGACTTGTACATACGGATGTATGTGGTCCTATGACAACTCAAGCTAGAGGAGGATACTCTTATTTTATTACATTCACTGATGATTTATCTAGGTTTGGATATGTGTATCTTATGAAACACAAATTAGAAGCCTTTGATAAATTTAAAAAGTATCAAAGTATGGTCGAAAAACAAACTGGACAATGTATAAAAATCCTTCAATTTGATCGGAAAGGAGAATACTTATCTAGTGAGTTTCTTGACTATCTTAAATTTAAAGGGATTCTCTCTGAATGGACACCTCCTTATACACCATAATTAAATGGTGTAGTCGAAAGAAAAAATTGTACCTTATTAAATATGGTACGGTCCATGACGTGCTTCACTGATTTACCTATTTCCTTCTAGGGTCATGCTCTGGAGACTGCAATTTACATCTTGAATAGAGTACCTTCTAAATCTATATCTAGTACTCCATATGACATATGGAGAAGTAAGAAACCTAATCTTAAGTATCTTAAGATATGGGATTGTCCAGCTTATGTCAAAAAAAATTTTGGACATAAACTTGATGCTAGATCAGATAGATGTCTATTTATAGGATATCCTAGAAATAGTATAGGATATATATTCTACCATCCTACTGAACAAAAGGTATTTATAAGTAGGCATGCCATTTTCATGGAAAAAGAATTTATCCTAGAAAAGGGCAGTGGCAGAAATATTGAACTTAGTGAAGTTCAAGAAAAATAAATAGAAATTTCTCAACCATATAATCACATAAAAGAATCAGAACACATAACTCCTATCCGTAGGTCTAAAAGAGTACGAAATACACCTATGAGGTATGGTTTCATTATTGAGAATAATGAAGCCCAAGTCATTGAAAATGACGAACCTCTGACCTATGCGGAAGCAGTCAAAAGTAAGGACTCTTACAAATGGCTGGCTGCCATGCAATCCGAAATGGAATCCATGCACACCAACAAAGTATGGACTTTGGTGGATGCACCAGAGGATATAAATCCTATTGGATGCAAATGAATTTTTAAGAAAAAGATTGGAGCTGATGGTCAAATTGAAACCTATAAGGCTAGATTGGTGGCTAAGGGTTTTAGGCAAAAATAGGGGATTGATTATGATGAAACATTTTCACCTGTTGCCATGCTCAAATCTATTTGGATTATGCTTGCTATAGCAGCATACCACGACTATGAAATATGGCAAATGGATGTAAAGACTACCTTCCTTAATGGTTTTCCTTGAGGAGGAAGTCTATATGTCACAGCCAGAAGGATTTGAGTCAAATGAGAGACCAAATCAGGTATGCAAACTTAAGAGATCCATTTATGGATTAAAGCAAGCATCAAGGAGTTGGAACATCCATTTTGATGAAACAGTAAAAGAGTTTGGTTTTATCAAGAATGTTGATGAACCATGTGTGTACAAGAAAACTAGTGGGAGAACCATAGTCTTCTTGGTTCTGTATGTAGATGACATACTCCTCATTGGAAATGATATCCCAATGTTACAATCAGTCAAATTATGGCTATCAAATAAGTTTTCCATGAAAGATTTGGGAGAAGCATCCTATATACTAGGAATAAAGATCTATAGAGATAGATCTAAGAGGATGCTAGGCTTGTCCCAATCAAGGTACATTGACTTAATACTGAAAAGATTCAGTATGGATGGGAGTAAAAGAGGTTATTTACCCATGAGTCAAGGCATACATCTCTCTAAAAGGATGTCTCCTAAGACACCTAAAGAGAGAAATAGAATGAGTTCTATTCCTTATGCTTCGGCTGTTGGATCAATAATGTATGCCATGTTATGTACAAGGCCTGATGTTGCTTATGCTTTAGGCATTGCAAGTAGATTTCAAGCTGATCCAGGAGAGGATCATTGGAAAGCTGTGAAAAATATTCTTAAGTACTTGAGAAGGACTAAAGATATTTTTCTAGTATATGGAGGTTCTGATCTTAAATTAGAAGCATATTCTGATTCTAGTTTTCAATCAGACCCAAATGATAGCAAATCCATTTTAGGGTATGTCTTTACTTTGAACGGTGGAGCAGTGAGTTAGAAGAGTACTAAGCAGCCAATTGTTGCTGACTCAACCACTGAAGCATAATACATAGCTGTAAGTGAAGCCGCCAAGGAAGCTGTCTGGATGAAGAAGTTCATCACTGAATTAGGTGTAATTCTTGAAATTAAGAATCCAGTACCACTTTACTACGATAATACTAGAGCTGTAGCTCAAGCAAAGGAACCAAGGTCTCATCATAAATCCAAACACATTCTGAGATGCTTCCATCTCGTTCGAAAAATTATTGAAAGATAAGATGTGGTCACAGAACGAGTGGATACAAAGAACAACATAGCAGACCCATTCACTAAGGCTTTACCACTGCAACTGTTTGATCGCCACCTTGATTGTATGGGATTAAAATATAAGGGCGATTGGCTTTAGTGCAAGTGGGAGATTGAAAGGAATATGCCCTCAAGCCAATTTATTTTTGGGATGTTCTTTGTCTTCCAAACTCATGTAATGACATTTTTTAATAAATAAAGGCATTTTATTTCATCATATGCAGTGTCTTATTATTTAAGATTATGATGAACTCTATAAATTAGGGCTATGGTTTTAGGATTATGATGAGATCATACTAGTGAGATCCTAAAATCTTAAAACCCTAATTTAAATATTCCTAGTCGATGGGACATTGAGTTAGGGATCAATGTTTTTTGGTAAGACTAGCACATTCTTTGTATGCTCGATTGAGAGGATGATTGATCTCACAATAACTTGTGTATGACACTAATACAAGAATGTGGGTGCTCATTAGAGAATGAGTTCACTGAATTGATCCAAATTGAGAATATCTAATGGAGTCTTATCTACATGTCAATAGATGGTTCTCATAGTGGAATTTGTGCATGTAATCCTTTGACCTGAAACTACCATAGAATCTTATATATATAAATCCATATTTTGGTTCATACTCATTCATGACTCAGTTATGTATGGGATGATCTGGATATGGTAGATTATATATATGAAGGTTGTGAGTAGGTTAACAAGGAATCGATCTCTCCTGGTAAGAGGAAATAGCATCCTACCTGCTTCAAACAAATAATGATTCAGGAAGACTTTGATCAAAGCATGATGAAAATTAGAAATGGTTTCTAATATTTCATTAAATGAATCATTATCATAAGATTGAAAGAGAAATGAATATGATATTGGGATTGACATATTTTCATACCTAGAGTCATATTCAGGATGTAGGAAGATCGAAGAATCTAGTTGTATGGTAATTTTCACTGAAAGATATTTTTGATATTTTCATCAAAATTTCATATCTTTCGGATAGTCATGACACGTTGCTAGACGTCAATCATGTCTTGTGAGTTTGATCAAATTAAAATTTTAATTTGATCATTAAATTAGAAAGTGTTCTAAATTAAGTCAAATTGGGTTGGCTAGTTTTGACCTAAATCGGTTTGGTTGAGTTCTAACCTGATTAGGTCAAATCACACCCTGACTCACTACTAGTTAGGTGTGGAACCTAATGGGTCAGACACAAAGAGAATTGATTAAGGGTCTAATTAGATTAGACCATGTTTGCAAGATGAATATGCTAGCACATATAGCAAATCCTAGCACCTGGATTCGAATTGGCTTCTGATTTGGGCTAATTAAGATCCGATTTGAGCCAAATAGGATTTCATCTTGAGTTGGATTAACCTAGATTGATTGGGCTTTAGATTGGGCACCACATACCTACATCCCACATGCCAGAGAGTCTCTCTCTTGTATGTGGAAAGTCTTTCATGCGCAAAGGACTCTTTGGCGCATGAAATATGTTGGCGCCTACCTTCTTTGACTTTTCTCATTTTGTTATGTCACATAATTTTTTTTTTTGGCATGGATATCAGATATGGGGTGTAGAAGAGTCCTTCTATAGATAAAATTCTTTTTTTTTCTTTTTGCCCAAGATGTTTTTGTCGCCCTTGAGTCCTTGCTGCTTTGGACTCCTTGCCGCCCACTTCTTCTTTACGCCTCTTGGGACTTTGACTATTCAAAGTACATCTCCATGCCTTCTTGATGAATGGGCATCCTTTTAAGAGCCATTAGATGGCCATCTAATCTGATCCAAACCTTTGAATTATGGCGCCATATATTTATGCATCACGTCTCTTCATTGAAAAACTACGTAGAATTAGTCCAAAAAGTCCTATTTTAATGCACCTCTTGGACTAAGTCTACATAATTTTAAAAGGCATAAAATTTAGAGAGGCATGAGATTGGCTGATGGGGCATGAGATTTTGATGAGGAAAGGGTATGAGATTTTTTGATGGCACCCCTACGGACATTATAAATAGGGGTGCACACCAAGAGTCTAGTGTGTGAACATTATCTTTTCTTTCTTACAAGAATTTCTTTTTGTCCAATTCTCTTTCTTTCTTTCTCTTGTCTAGACCTTGTCATTATAAGGACAAGAAGTCATCTTAAGACTAAGAGATTAGGAAGGAAAATTAAGAAGACAAAAGAAAAAGAAAGATAGATAAGGAGAGGCAAGGAAGGTGACATAAAGGCTAAAGAAGGTCTAGTCCTTTTAATTAAAGTTCTTATTATTAGAACTTTAATAAATCAAAGGTCCTGGTGTCTTGATCAAATCTCTATGTGGATCAACATTGGAGGGTGAACACGTGAGCACCTGGTGGAAACCTTGATGGACTGCTACCGACGATCAAGATCAATTTAGGGTTTAGCAATAAGAGGTATGTTCTAATACTTTCTTTTATATTACAAATGCATGTTATATGATTTAATTGCTAATAAGGTGGTCCTTGGATTTAGATTTGGTTTATTTGATTTCATGTTTTTGCTTTAAAATCCATGCTTCCGCCCTATACACCAAATCCAACACATCAGTGATGCAAAAAGATCTATTACAGAAGTATGTTCAATGATCACTAATAATAGCTCTAGGTGTACCCAATCGAGAGAGGATATTTTCTTTAACAAATTTTATAACAATTCTATTGTTATTGGTCTTGCATGGCACTGCCTCTACCCACTTGGATACATAATCAACAGCTACTAAGATGTACTCATTCCCAAAAGATTTTGAAAATGATCCCATAAAGTCTATTCCCCATACATAAGAAATCTCTACAATTAAAATTAGATTCATTGGTATCATATCTTTCTTTGTGATCCAACCTATTTGTTGGCACCTAACATAATTTTTACACTATTCATGGGCATCTTTAAATAGGTTAGGCCAATAAAATCCACATTGAAGTACTTTAGTTGTAGTCTTTTAGCTCCAAAATGACCACCACAAGCTTGATCATGGCAAAAGGATAAAATGCTCCTAACTTTATTATCAGGGACACATCTTTGTTTGAATAAATATGGATCATCCCAAATAAAACATTTTACTTGAGAAAAAATTTTGTTCTTATCCTGAGTAGTCCTGTGCATAGGAATTTGGCTGATGGCTAAGAAATTTACTATGTTAGCATACCATGGTTTTGATGTTACTGATAATAATTATTCATCAAGAAAGGACTTATTAATAGGTGTTTCCTTAGTTGGCGTGGTTGCTGAATGAGATCAATGATCTGCTACTATATTTTCTATACCTTTCTTATTCCTGATCTCTAGATCAAATTCTTGCAAAAGCAGAATCCATCCAATTAGGCATGCCTTAGCATTTTTCTTTGAGAGAAGGTGTCTAATAGCTGAGTGATCAGTATACATAATTACTTGAGATCCCACTAAATAGGATCTAAATTTTTCTAATGCAAATATCATAGCTAAAAATTCCTTTCCAGTGGTTGAGTAATTAAGTTGTGCTTTGTTTAAGATCCTACTAGCATAATAGATCACTCGAGATAGCTTATCGATCTTTTGACCTAAGACAGCTCCTATGGCATGATCAGATGCATCGCACATGAACTTAAAAGTTTGAGTCCATGCAGGTACATGAATAATTGGGGCTGAGGTTAATTCCATCTTTAAACTTTCAAAGAACTCAAGATATTAAGGTGTGAAGTCAAATTTGACATCTTTGGCTAATTAGGTTAGTTAATGGTCAAGCCACTTTGCTAAAATTCTTGATAAATCATCTATAGAAACTAGCATATCCAAGAAAAGAGCAAATTTCTTTTACTGATCTTAATGGTGGAAGGTTTTCAATTAAATATACCTTGGCTTTACCCACTTTAATACTTCATTTTGAAATTACATGACCAAGGACTATTCCTTCCTTAACCATAAATTGACATTTTTTCTAATTTAACACTAGATGCTTCTTCTTACATCTTTCTAAAACTAATCTAAGATGATGTAGACATTCGAAGAAGGTAGATCCAAAGATCGAAAAATCATCCATGAAAATTTCAAGAAATCTTTCAACCATGTCTGAGAAAATGCTGGTCATGAACCTTTGAAAAATAGCTGGTGCATTACATAATCCAAAGGGCATGCATCTGTAGGCAAAGGTTCCATATGGATAGGTAAAGGTAATCTTTTCTTGATCCTTAGGGGCTATAGAAATCTGATTATATCTCGAATATCTATCCAGAAAGCAATAAAAGTCATGCCCTACTAGTTGTTTTATCATTTGGTCTATGAAGGATAGAGAAAAATGGTCCTTTCAGGTGGCTGTATTTAATTTCTATAGCCGATGCAGACCCTCCATCCAATTTGAACTCTTGTTGGGATCAATTCGTTGTTATCATTTTGGATTATAGTAACTCCTAACCTTTTGGGTACCACTTGTACTAGGCTTACTCATGAACTATCTGAGATTAGATATATTATTCCATTGTCAAGGAGTTTTATTATTTATTTCTTAACAACCTCTTTCATGGTTGGATTAAGTCTCCTTTGGGGATATCTTTTTGGCTTAGCATCCTCTAATAAATGAATTCTATGTTGGACAATCGAGGGACTAATCCCCTTTAAATCAACCATGGTCCATCCTAATACTTCTATATTTTTCTTCAGGATAGTCAATAATTCTCTCTCTTGTATAGGATCTAGGTTCATTGAAATAATTACCAATAAGATTTCTGATGGACCTAGGTATGCATATTTCAGGTGTTTGTAGAGTACTTTTAGTTCTATCTTGGGTGTTTCTTCCACTAATGGTCTAGATAATGGTTCAACTAGAGGTTCTCATCTAAGTTCCATATTGACTGTAGCTAAATCATTAATCTCTTCAAATTCTTCATAGTTCTAATTCGTCCATAGTTCCAAGTTAGATTTTTCATCACTTAGGTCAATGGGTTCATAAATATTATCCTGTATCAAGTTGAGGTTACTTGATTTATTTCAGATAGGTTAAAAATATTTAGATCTATGGTCATATTACCAAAAGATAGTTTTATTAGACAATTTCGATAATTGATTTGGGCATTGGCTGTGGCTAAGAATGGTCTACCTAGTATAACTAGAATATGGCCATTTGGATTTATTATAGGTTTAGTTTCTAAAATCACAAAGTCTATTGGGTAGATAAAATCTCCAACCTTAATTAATGCATCATCTACTATTCTTCTTGGTACTTTCAAAGATCGATCTGCTAATTGCAAAATTATTCTTGTATGCTTTAATTTTTCCAATTTTAACTTTTCATAAACTGAATAAGGTAGTATATTGACACTCACCCCTAAGTTTAATAGAGCCTTATTAATGAGGGTTTTTTCTATGATGCAAGAATAGTGGGAGACCCTGGATCTTTGTATTTCACTGGCATATGGTTTGGTAGGTATGAACTAGCTGCCAGGAAGGCTCTCTTAGGTACATTGGTGGTCTTTTTTCTAGTACACAAATCCTTAAGAAATTTAGCCTATGATGAAACTTATTGGATTATACCTAATAAAGAAATATTTACTTTCACTTGCTTAAAGACCTATAGAATTTTATCTAATTGGGCTGAGTTTTGGTTGGCCTTTAATCTATTGAAAAAGGGTGCTACGATCTTAGGTATTGGTTCAACTAATTCTAGTGCAGACTCTGCTAGTAAATCAGGTTCTACTTCTTTAGGTTCTTCAGACTAGCCTTGTTCAAATATTGGTTCAGATTGGCCCTGCTCAGATATAGGTTCTACAATCTTAGTGTATGGATAGCATTTAATTGGTTAATCTGGGCTCCTTGCTGAGGTTTTTGATTATTTTGGATTCTAAGATTAGCTTCAGGTTGACTTGGCAATCTATCCTTTTTACTTTCACTCATAATAGTAGCTAACTATCCTAATTGCAGTTCCAAATGAGCTATTGCTTGTGTGTTTGCTGTTAGCAACTGACCAGTGGCTTGCATAAAAGTATTAAGGGTAGTTGCATAATCAGCCATTAATTTTGATAGGTTTTCTAGGCTTTTTTTTCTAAAGAGTCTAATTTCTTTTCATTATTGTTAAATCCTGGTGGGTTGTTTAGCATAGGGTTAGGTCTTGGATTTGACTGGTTAAAGCTAGGACTACCTACATTTAGACCTTATGACCATGAGAAATTGGGGTGGTTTCTCCATCTTGGATTATAAGTGGATGCAAAGGGGTTATTATTTGATCTTTGATATGCTGGATTCATCTATGCATAATCATTATCAATCTGGTTCATCAGGAGGGGATATTCTTCTATGATATGGTCTGGTGTACTACAGTCATAGCACATAGATGCAGAGACTTGGTTTACATTGGCTGATCTCTGTAATTCTAAGGCCTCAACTTTATGGGCTAGGCTTGCAAATTTAGCTAGGAAAGTTTGGACATGATGAATTCCTCCTCTTCTTGGTGTGGGTTTGTCTATTTTCCTAGTTGCCTCCCGTTGTAGACTCTTTTTTGCTAGATCCTTTAAAAATTGCTAGGCCTCATTAGCTTTCTTATATATGAATTAGCCCTGGAACATCGACTTTAGCATAGTTCTAGAATTTGGTTCTAAACCTTCATAAAAATTTGGTACAACCTCCAAATTTCTATCCCATGATGTGGGCATTGGCTCAAGAGGTTCTTAAAATGGTCTAGACATTTTTAGAATGATTCACCCTTTAATTAATAAAATTGATTAATTTCATTTCTTAACTTGGCTATTTTGTGATGTGGGAAGAATTTTCTCAGCCGTCCCATGTTGTGATCGAGTGATTGGATAGACTATACAATCATTTTTTAGCATTTTTCTTGAGGGCAAAATTAATCAATCTAAGTTTAATAGCATCTTCAGAGAGTTGGTGTATCCTCATGGTATCACATACTTTCTCAAATTTTCTAATAAAAATATATGCATCTTCAACTCCAGTAAATTTGGGGAGCATATTAATGACTTGAGATTTTAGCTAGAAGGTGGTAGTAGTAGTCTGGGATAGTTGAATGCAAGATGGTTGGGCTGATCCCACTGGATAGCAAAGGACCATTAGGTTTTGAGGTTCTTGATCGATCTCACTCATTGTAGACTAAGAAATTTCTTGGATTAGAGTAGGATTTGGATATATTTTTATTAATCAACCAGATTTCTTTTTCCAAGTATCTATTTTATAATTTAATTTTTTTATTTTTTTAATTTTATTTTTTTTAATTTTTTAGAGAGATGAGAGAAAAGAAAGAAGAGGGTTCTAAAGATAAGTCCTAAGGAGTCCTAAATCTAGAGATGAAAGAGAGAAGAGTGCTTTAATTAGATTTGAATTTGGTATTAATTATCATCAAGTTAAGCAAGCATGGACTTTCTATTCTAGGGTTAATCTAAATCTAGACTGCTTCTAACTATTCCAAGATCATCAAGTTAAGCAAGCATGGACTTTCTATTCTAGGGTTAATCTAAATCTAGATTGCTTCTAACTATTCCAAGATCACCTTTGAACAATCTAAGCTCAAATTTGGCTAACTGATTTGGCCAGATAAGTGTAAGATGTGGAAGGTTTTCTGCTCATTGCTTTTTTTAGATACCAACTGAGTTGGCCAGATTAGATAATGAAACCAATTAAAAATCATAATCTTTGAACCACTTGCCTTAGACACTGAGTAATTAACCAATTCAAATCCGGTCCAACTTTAATATTTTCTTATCCTAATGAGGTCAGATATCCTTAAGGGCCAACATTTAATTAATTTTAAGAATTAGAATTTAGATTAATGCAATATGAAGGATGGTGGTTTATGGGCTAAGGATGTTCAAATCTCCATCTTATCTTGTTTAATGGGTTGTGCCCTAAGAGTATATTATGGATATGCAATGCAAATCAAACAAGATATCCAAATATGTTAAAAAATTAATTTTATTTAATATTTATGGTTAATCAAAATTAATTAAGTATTATGAGATGTCAGTGATTTTTTAAGAATTTATGATTTTGTTTTCTTATAGATTTTTTTTAGTTTTTGATTATGTGGTTTTGCAAAAGAAAGTAAACTTAAGTGATTAAGTCTTAAAAAGTAATAAATTAATCTAAACTATAGAAAGCATAAATCAGTTATGAATGGTAGTAATAACTAGATAAAATTAAAGAGTAACAAATATTTTTTTTATTTTAATTTTTTAATTTTTTAAATTAATTAATTAATTTTTAATTAATTGAAGCAATCATGCTATAATCTCTGGCAATGGCATCAAAAATTTGATTGCTTGTCATTACAGCATCAAATAAAAATTAAACCCGATTTTACTATTAAGTAGGACAATGGTGAGTCGGGTGTCGATTTTCTTAAGAATTGAAGGCTGAGTTGTATTTAATTTTAATTAAAAAATTAAAATTTTAAAATAATTTTTAAAATAAAAATTTAAAATAGTAAATTAAAAAAAATAATTTAAATCTATTAAATTAAAATAATAAAAGATAAATAAATAATTAATTATGATTTAAGAATTAATTAAAAATAAGAAAGAAGTTGTCTAGGATTTAGTTTCATCAT
>QRFJ01007691.1:0-77595 GCA_006176705.1 Cocos nucifera
GGGCCGCACACATCTGTATGTACTAGGACAAGAAGATCCATGGCCCTTTCCCCATGTCCTACAAAAGGAAGCTTAGTCATTTTGCCATGAAGTAGGATTCACAAATTGGATATGACTCGAAAGTCAATGGACTCAATAGCCTAGTTTTCTCCAATTTGTTAACCCTATCTTCTGCTATATGACCTAATCTTAGGTGCCATAGATACCTATCATTAGGACTATCTCTAGGACATTTTGGTTTTATTACATTCACATTTTGCTCGAAGTTAAAAATAGATACATCAACATGTAACTGATAAAGACCATTAATAAGGAAATCATTTGCAATTTTATTTCTTTCATAAAGAATGTTACAATGGTCCTTAAGAAAACTAATTACATAGCCTTCTAATGCAAGGCAAGAAATAGAAATCAAATTCCTACTTGCTGCAGGCATATAATAATAGTCTTTTAATACTAAGTCTAAACCAAATGGTAGTCGAAGAGGGTATGTTCCCACGGCCATGGCAGCAACTCTTGCTCCATTTTCGATGTGTAGGATCATCTCACCATCCCTCAGCCTCCTGCTATCCTCAAGATCCTATATAGAAGTGCACAAATGAGCACTAGAACCAAAGTCAAGCACCCAACTGGATGCAGAAGAAACCATAAGGTTAGATTCAATAACGAGCATACCTCCAGAAGCATCGGCCTCCTTCTTATTCTTCAGGGTGGCCAGGTATGTAGGCCAGTTTCGCTTCCAGTGGCCGTCATTATTGCAATGAAAATACCTTCCTTTGTCAGCAGCCTCTTCAACTCTATCCTTTTCTTCTTTCCTCCTTCCACCTTCTACTTTTTTGCAGATTTCTTCTTCTTTCCAAAAGACTTTCTTTTGGAAGAAGTCCATTTCATAGCAAGCACTGAGCCTTTAGAACCTTTCATGGAAAGCTCAGCGATAACTAGCATGTTCATAAGTTCGGTAAAGGAGTTTTAAAGTTTATGCATATGGTAGTTCATGATGAAATGCCCATACGCATTAGTCAAGGATTGCAGAATTGTATCATTCTATAGATCCAAGTCCAACCTCACTCCGAGCTTCTCAAGCTTTACCAAGTCTTTGATCATCATCAGACAATGATCTTGGACTGACTATCCATCATACATCTTAGCCTTGAACAGTCGTTTAGTGACTTGATACTTGGCTGCGCGACTCTGTTCACCAAACATCTTCTATAATGAGCCAATATTTGGCGAGCAGTTCTGATATCTTCATGTTGGTGCTAAAGCTCATCAGACATCGAGCCCAACATGTAGTATCTGGCCTTATTATCTTCGTCAGTCCACTTATCCAGGGATGCTCTCTATTCAATGAATGGATGAGCTGGTAAGATGGGAGGGTCCTGATCCAATACATGAGTTAACTTCTTAGAACCCAAAATGATTTTGAAGTTTTGGTGCCAATCCTTATAATTTGGTCCAATTAGTATATGGGTGTTCAGGATTCGTGCTAGTGGATTGGATGCAAACATTTTTCTGTAGAGAGTCAAAGTTTCTAGTTAGATATTGTAATAAAGACTTAACCAATTTATTTAGAAATTTTATTTTTAAACAAATTAGCTCCCACTATTTTCTCAAATTTCTACACTTCCTCTGTAGAGATGCAAAAATCTCTACGATTACTGATTTCTAGCGGGTGGTGCAGTCCCACCGATTTACTCATCACCTTACCTAACAGTTATTGGTGATGGGTTAGCTAATGAGTGAACAACTCTTGTTCAATGATTCTCTAATCATGATGCACCCAAACTTGGTCTCTAATTCATGAATCTCATCATATCCAAAATATTGATCCACTCCTTAGTTACATCAGATCCACCATTTACATAGATTGGATTCCTAATTGAGTTTCTCACCATATCAAGAATATTGAGCCCAATCCATCCTCCAGCCGGTAGCATCCAATGCCTAATAGACATGGTTGCATCTTTTTGATGCAACTGAGCCACTGTAACCAATCGAGAACAATCAACCCCGGGAAGGGCCCGCACATCTGCAATGGTGGAAGACCTTAGACTTAATCTTTTCTTAGAAAGTTTTGATTTAGGTCTCATTAAACTAGACTTGACATAGTCATAACTATTATGAGTAACCTAGTGGCATGGGTTAGCTCAGATTATTGACCACCTCAGATCAGAACTGAGACAACAAACATGGCCAGGTAATTGAGACCGGTGGAAGAGATATGCCATTAACTTGACAAGAATGTATTTGAGTCGAGTAGCTCCCAATTAAAAACCAATCGATCGTATCTACCAAACTTACCTTAGACACCAAATTATTGAGCCAGAACCAATCAGATTAGCCTACAATCTAGACTCTAACCACTGAGCCTAATTAGGTCTTAGCTTGATCGATCACTCACGTGACTCGATCTTGACCTAGATTTAATCCTATTAGGCTGGTCAATTTAAGCATTGTTGATCCCATCTAATCAACTCTTGATTCGATTTGATCAACCACTAGACCTAATTGAGCTATCCAAGTCCGAACCCAATTTTATGACAATGTCTTAGATCTAGAAATTCTTAATTTTAGACCTAATATGTTTCATAATCTTAATTCTTAATTAAGTTTAGGGTCCAAAAATAAAACATGTAAATAAGATCCTAGGGTTTCAGGATCTAGAATTTTGCAGAAATTAAGTTTTTAATTTTTGATTAAGGACGAACGCGCAGCACCCCTATACATCATAAGAACACCCCATCGAATGGGAGGAGAGGATCTTTAAGCCCTACTTTGTTCTTATGATTGGATGGCCAAAGGGAATGCCTTTGTTGATGCAGAAATTGGTCGTCGTTGGAATCAACTGGAGCGGAGGTGGATGAGGTCACCGTCGGGGACCTGCAAAACAAAGTCCCATTTGGAGTTGGTGGGGGGGCGGCTTCGGTAGAACCCTCTGATGATTAAGTCAGCTCTAGTCAACAGAAATGGAGTGCTCAAGATTGAGTTCCATAGAGCTTAGAGAAGAAGTGAACTTAGAGCTCAGAGATCAGAGATTAGAGTTAGTATATCTGGAGGGTCCTTTTTATAGGCAGAGCTTGATGGTGATAGCTGCAGCTGCCTGGTGGTGGGCCGCTCGAGACTGCACCAGACTTGATGCGGAGAAGATGGTATTGACAGGTCAAAAGCGACAGCCATACCATCCGACAGTGGTGGGCTGCTCGAGGTCTGGCGGAGCCGCCTGTGGCATTGCCTGTAGCAGACTGATGGTGATCGTTTGTCTAGCTTTAATAACCATGGCTCTCAAAAACTAGGCATTGATTGGTGGACTTCAGCACATATCAATTTCAAAGGAGTTCGAACTCCGGAAGAGGAAGCACAGAAGGAGTTCGGCTCCCGTAGGCATCTAGCTGGAGGTATGTGGCTAAGGCTCGATCGTTGGAGAGTTTGGAAGGAGCTTGGTCGGCCGAAGGGGATGTCTGGGAGGAGTCCAGCTCCTGAAGAAGTTCGATCGAAGGGGATGTCTGGGAGGAGTTTGGCACTTGCAGGCGTCTGGTTGGAAGGGCACGGAGAGAGTTTGGCTCTCGCGGGAGTCCGACTGAAGCTCGATCGCTGAGGGGTTCGCTAAAGCCCGGCCATTAAGAGTCCAAGGAGCTCGGTCTCTATGCAGTTCAGTCGATTGAAGGGGTTCGAAGGAGCTCGATCATTGGGAGTCCAAGGAGCTCGACCGTTGGGAGTTCGATCGGCTGAAGGGATTCAGTCCGACCATTGAGAGTCCGAAGGAGCTCGACCACTGAGGAGTTCGATCGACTGGAGGGGTACAGCTAAGACCAATCCGCTGAAGCTCTTCCATGGCTACTGGTTGGATAAGCCTGAGTATCGAACTGGACTTCGATAGAAGTGGGGTTTATCCCCAACAATAGTCCCCCCACTTTCGAGTTTGAAACTTGAAGAAAAGGAGTGCAGAAAAGATGACAGTCGAAGTTCTCTTCTGGGCTCCGTGCTGGTTCAGATCGAAGCTCGGAGGAAGATCTCATGTTCCGATGAAGTTGGTGTTGAAATTGAAGCTCGGGGGAGATCTCATCTCCAGCCGAGATTGATACAGGTGCTCAGGAGATATCTGATCTATAGCTAGGGTTGATGCAGTCACTCGGGAGAGATCTCATCTTTGTTAGAGGTTGTCTCCGATCATAACTCTGGTCGAGGTCGCTCAGGCCGAGGTCATCGTGGACCCTCGGGGGAGATCTTATCTCCTGCGGCTGAGGTTGCCTCCGATCTTATCTCCGATCGAGATTGTCTCGGTCTCTTGGGAGAGATCTTATCTCTAGCCGAGGTTGATGGATATCCTATCTTCTGTAGACTTCGAAGCTCGGATTTGGACTTTGCTTGCATCAGGACGAGGTTCCTCCTCCTATTCCTAATGAGTTGTGGGGGCACATTCGGACCATCGTCCATCTCCCTCCGTCTCATCTAAGATGAACGAGGCCTTCGACTTTGCTCACATTAGAACGAGGTTCTCCTCCTGCTCCTAATGAGCTGTAGGGGCATATATGGACCGTCGTCCGTGCCTCTCCCCCGATCTCATCTAAGGTGAATGAGGCCTTCGACTTTGCTCGCGTTAGGATGAGATTCTCCTCCTATTCCTAACGGGCCGTGGGGGCACATTCGGATCGTTGTCCGTCTCTCCTTGTCTCATCTAAGGTGAACGAGGCCTTCGACTTTGCTTGCATTAGGATGAGGTTCTCCTCCTATTCCTAACGGGCTGTGGGGGCACATACAGACCATCGTCCGCACCTCTCCCCCCATCTCGTCTAAGGTGAACGAGGCCTTCGAATTTGCTCATGTTAGGAACGAGGTTCTCCTCCTGTTCCTAACGGACTATGGGGGCACATTCAAACCATCGTCCGTCTCCCCCATCTCATCTAAGGTGAACGAGGCCTTCAACTTTGCTCACATTAGGATGAGATTCTCCTCCTGTTCCTAACAGGCTATGGGGGCACATACAGACCATCGTCCATACCTCTCCCTCCATCTCATCTAAGGTGATCGAGGCCTTCAACTTTGCTCGCATTAGGATGAGGTTCTCCTCCTGTTCCTAATGGGCTGTGGGGTCACTTACAGACCATCGTCCGCGCCTCTCCCTCCATTTCTAATGGGCCACTTTCTCTCATTTCTTTCCTATCATCACATAGTTTTTGCACCCAAAAATAGGAATAGAAAGAATTTTATCGAGGGAAAGTTACTGGCAGCACATCCCCATTTCAGGGTCGTGGGGGCATTGTTCCTTCCGATTTCCTTAGGCAGCAAAGCTCGGGCCGGATGACCTCCTCTATCTCGTACTGGCCTTCTCAATTTGGAGCAAGCTTCTCTTGGCTTTATCACTGGGAGATGATGAATCACCGAGGTAACGTTGATGACATCATGAGGCGGCCAACCTCCTTGTGATTTCTGGCTATGGCAGCACCCTTGGCCGATCTTCTCCTACTTCAGGCTGGCATCAAAGGAATTTACTCAGCTGAGCCTTTCTGATGAGCTCTTCAATTTCGTCTCAGAGCTAAATGTATTCCTCAGTGTTGTGGTCATGATGGTAGAGGTAGTACTCACTTCAATCGCACTTGTTTGGGGGAGATCGTAGTCCTTCTGGTCTTGGCAGCTGGTCCTTAACTTTCGTGAGAATTTGAGTTCGAGGAGCGTTGAGGGGGACGTACTTGCAGAACCTTTCGAGAGGAGGACTTCTTCGTGCCCTTCCGTCGGGGCTTCCTTGGTGGTGAGCTCGAGGGGTTCAGGCCTTGCTTGTGCTAGGAAGGTTGTGAGCGCAACCGAACTTCCTGTGAAACCTTTTACGGAAGAACTTCATGCTTCTTTGTCGGAACTTCTTTGACGACGAGCTCGAGGGGAGCTCAGCCTTGCTTGCCCGAACTTCATTGCACCTCCAGTGAATTCTTTGCATGGGCTTCCTTGGAGACATACTCGAGGGGGAGTTCGGCTTCGCTTGTACTAGGGTGGTCATGAGCATGGCCGAACTTCATCTCACCTCCTGGTGAGACCTTCTGTGGGGCTTCCTTGATGGCGAGCTTGAGGGGAGTTTGGCCTCGCTTGTGCCGAACTTCATTTTGCTCTCCCGCGAAACCTCCCATGGAAGAACTTCATTCCCCTTCGTCGGGGCTTCCTTGATGATGAGCTTCGAGGGGAGTTCGGCCTCACTTGCACTGGGGAGGTTGTGAACATGGCCAAACTTCATTACACCTCCTGTGAAATCTTCGTAGGGCCTTCCTTGGTGGCAAGCTCAAGGGGGAGTTCGGCCTTGCTTGCACTAGGAAGATCGTGAACACGGCTGAACTTCATTCCGCCCTCCTTGTGAAATCTTTGTAGGGCCTTCCTTGATGACGAGCTCAAGGGGGGTTCGGCCTCGCTTGTGCCAAACTTCATTCCGCTCTCCCCCGAAACTTCCCACGGAAGAACTTCATGCCCATTCATCGGGGCTTCCTTGATGATGAGCTTTGAGGGGAGTTCGGCCTCACTTGTGTTGGGGTGGTCGTGAATGCGGCCAAACTTCATTACACCTCCTATGAAATCTTCATAGGACCTTCCTTGGTGGCGAGCTCGAGGAGGAGTTCGACCTTGCTTGCACCGGAAAGATCACGAATGCAGCCGAACTTCATTCCCTCCTCCTTGTGAAATCTTCGTAGGGCCTTCCTTGATGATGGGCTCATGGAGAGTTCAGCCTCGCTTATGCCAAACTTCATTCTGCTCTCCCGTGAAACCTTCCGCAGGAGAACTTCATGCTTCTTCATCGGGGCTTCCTTGATGATGAGCTTCGAGGGGTGTTCAGCCTCGCTTGTGCTGCAGAGGTCGTGAATGCAGTCGAACTTCATTACACCTTCTGTGAAATCTTTGTAGGGCCTTCCTTGGTGGCGAGCTCGAGGGGAAGTTCAGCTTTGCTTATGCCGGGAAGATCGCGAATGCGGTCGAACTTCATTCCGCCCTCCTTATGAAACCTTCTGCGGGAGAACTTCTGCTCTCCATTTCTCCTTCCTAAGGGTGATGGGTATGCGCAAATGCTCTTCCTTAAGGCTGATTTCTCGCATCCTCATGGTGGGTTTGCTGGCAAAGTCTCCGTCGGAGGTTGTCGCACGGCTTGCCTCATCTCGATGGATCCACGAATCCAACCAGCAGGTTGAATTGCTCCACATCTGCGGTGGCTTCGGATGGAACCTGGACTGCTTGGGTTGAAATGGGAGCAGATGGACCCGGTGCGTAGGCCACCGATTGCTGAGTCGAAGCTCTCCTGGGAGGTATTTTTTCTTCAAGAAAGAACTTTAGTGAGGAAGAAGAGAGATCTCCAAAGAGAAAAGAGAGAAATCATCATCGAGCACTCCTTTAAGAATAAGGAAACCTCGGTGGTTCGAGCCCTCCTTCTAGCGCCAATCTGTTAATGCAGAAACTGATCGTTGCCAAAATCAACTAGAGCGGAGGTGGATGAGGTCACCGCCGAGGACCTGCAAAATAAAATCCCATTCAGAGTCGGTGGGGGGTGGCTCCGACAGGACCCTCCGATGATCAAGTCAGCTCTGGTCAATAGGAATGGAGTGCTCGAGAATGAGTTCCACAGAGCTTAAAGAAGAAGCGAACTTAGAGCTTAGAGATTAGATATTAGAGTTAGCATATCTGTAGGGTCCTTTTTATAGGCGGAGCATGATGGTGACAGCTGCAGCTCTTTGGTGGCGGGCTGCTCGAGACTACACCAGACTTGATGCGGAGAGGATGGTATTGACAAGTCGAAAGCGACAGCCATACCGTCCGACAGTGGTGGGCTACTTGATGTCTGGTGGAGCTGCCTGTGGCATCACCTATGGCAGACTGATGGTGACCATTCATCCAGCTTTAATAACTATGGCTCTTAGAAAGCAGGCATTGATTGGTGGACTTTGGCACATATTGATTTCAAAGAAGTTCGGACTCCTGAAGAGGAAGTCCGAAAGGAGTTTGGCTCCTGTAGGCATCTAGCTGGAGGTATGCGGCTAAGGCTCGATCACTGGAGAGTTTGGAAGGAGCTTGACTAACCGAAGGAGATGTCTGGGAGGAGTCCGGCTCCTGAAGACATTCGATCGAAGGGGATATCTGGAAGGAGTTCAGCTCTTGTAGGCATCTGGCTGGAAGGGCACGGAGAGAGTTTGGCTCTCGCGGGAGTCGGACTGAAGCTCGACCGCTGAGGGGTTCGCTAAAGCCCATCCACTAAGAGTCCAAGGAGCTCAATCGCTATGCAGTTCGATCGATTGAAGGAGTTCAAAGGAGCTCGACCGCTAGGAGTTCGGTCGGCTGAAGGGATTCGGTCCGACCGTTGAGAGTCCGAAGGAGCCCGACCGCTGAGGAGTTTGGCCAGCTGGAGGGGTACGGCTAAGATCCATCCACTGAAGCTCTTCCACGGTTACTGGTTGCTTTAGGCTAAGCATCAAACTAGATTTCGGCAGGAGCGGGGTTTATCCCCAATAGCCTTAATCAGAAATACAACTAATCTACAAAAACTAATTAGATCTAAGCTTATATCTCATATAAAAAAATAGATCTAATTAAAACATATTTTGTATATATCATATATATCATGCATGCATGTTTTTCAAATCTAAATTATCTCATAATCATCTAAAAAATTAAATTTAAATTTGATCTTATCAAATAAAATTTAATCTTTACCTATTTGCAGAACTATTCTACAACTTCTCTAAACATGCAACTATCATATCTCATATGAATAAATTAAATTTAATTTATTTTCTATTTTTAGATCTAATTATAATATTTATAAGATCAAAAAAGAGTAAATAAATAGATCTAAAAATTATATTTAATTAAATAAAAATATGATTATACTAGACTACACATAGAATAATTCTATTCCTAGTCTAGTTATGTATCTCATACATATTAGCTATAGATTAATTAATTTTAATTATCTATTTTTTTAATTTTAGATCTTATCATATCTCATGTGATATCTAAAATTATTAATTAATTAGACTAAATTAAATCTAAATAAATTTTATTAGAACCTGGCTATGATACCAGTTGAAGGGATATCCTGATTTCTTAGATCAGATTCGTTCAGATCTGATTGGATAGAGAGGCAAATTTTAAAAAATTTTCTCTTAGATCCTAATTAGATCTGACACTTTTCAGATCTAATTTTATGATCTAATAAGTAAAAAAATTAAATTAAATTAATTCTAAATTAATTTTACCTTGATTCTCGGTAATCTGATTACCCATTGATGATCCTGCCGAAGCCCTGAGGTTCTAGATCTAGCCACGCAAGTGCCTGGCCTCTACCAGTATCCACTCGAACAGGATTTGGAGATCTTCTTCTTCTCTTTCTTTTCTCTAAAAATTAGATCTGGATCTAATTTGGAAGATCTTCAAAACTTCTTTTGAAGATCATCCATCGTCTCTGTAGTAGTGCTGCCTTCATCCTTTTTCGTCAGCCTTTTCTTGCCTGACTTGCAATAATATGAAGGCCCAACTTCCTTGGGCATGGAGAGGAGAGAGAGGGCTAGATAGTGGCATGGAGAAGAGAGAGGAGTAGCCTTGGGGTGTGGCTAAGATGAGGAGAGCTAAAAAGTGGGTGCAGATAGAGTCTATTTATAGACTCTGCTGCGCCATGCAATGCTGCATCACCCCGGCCAATCACGTTGCTTCATGCAACCAGATCTAAATTTGATTGGTGGGATGACATCATCTAATCAAATTAGATGAGAGACCCATAGGTTCATTCTTAGATGGCACCTAAGACTAGTCAAAGTAGATAACCAAGGGCCACCTAAGTAGAAACCAAGAAGCAATTTGGAGTCCCATCCGTATGGGACTCCAGCATCCCTATCCATGGGTGCACGCCAACCTAGGCATGTGCCCCCTCCTTTCTAATTTTCAGAGAGGGGACAAGCTCCTATCTGCTCTCCAATAAGTGCATGACACATGGGCAGATGTCCAAGGATCAAAGGTCAATGTTTGACCAAGTCAAAGTATAAGAATTTGCAAGTGACAAAAAATGGCAGGTGTTGTCTTAAATTTATCTCATAAATTAAGATAATCCTTTTCTAACTTAGACAAGCTCTAGTCAGATCAGGTAAAGGTATCTGAGTGAGCATAAACTTATTTAGCTCAGTCAAGATAACTTTTATGATAGAAAAAGAAGAGCATTAGGCTCAATCGTGTGCTAGCACGATTTTCTTGAACCTAATTGAATCTTATTCAAATCAATTAAACTGGGTTAGTCCAATTGATGATATTCATATCCAAACCCTTATTTGTGTGACCCAGTTAGGTTCAGTTCTGTATGATAATGGGATATATCACGATCTCCATCATCGATATCATCGAAACTCCTTTCGATGGATCAGAACTCCTCTGATTCAGACAACTTAGAATGATCGATCATCTAAATCATTCTAATTACTCCCAAAATCCACCAGTGACACCTAGCAGCATATAGTGGCAACCCATTAAAATTGAAAAACAAACCTCTCAGTGTAGCTACTTGTGTGATTTGTTCTTTTATCTTGAGTCCTGATCAGAAATTAGGGTTAAGATGAACTCATCAAACCCTAATTTCTATCATATGATTTAATCATTCGATTCAAGTCTGATGTAAAAATCTTAATAGAAACTCTTTCTATTATTTCACTCTCTGCCATGGCCATGGGCTTATGGACTTGATTCTCATGATCATCATAGGGCTGCTCCTCATCCATCGAGGTAGATAGATTCCATCTTGGTGCAATCCAATTCCTACAATGAACATGCTATAGCCAACATACACCTCAGAATTTCGAATGGCTAGGAGATCGAGTTATGGTATAGTTAAACTATAACACCCTCAAGGTGAACTGCCGATGCACCTCAGGTCAAAGAATCAGACACACCACTACAGCATCGAGTCGGTCATCGACGAAAAGGTAAACTTTCTTATGACTACTCGAGGTGGTCACGCTCAGTGCCCTCGTTCTCTAACGAGTACCTATACTCTCGCTCTGATGTCATTACATATAGACTCAAGACTCATCTACTATAAAAAAGCGATTGTACACTAACCTTTCAGATCAATCACCATCCTCATGATGATCGTATGGTCAGAAGCATTTTATGAGTTAATAACGAAGATTCTTGTCTTAAATTTTCAAATCTTGAAAATAAGAATTATCATTACCATTAACTCAAGGGATCTATCGCAGACACTAAATACACATATATGATTGAAAATAACCCATTTTATTATTTTTAATCAAAATTATAATTTTGCCCCTAGAAGTGTATTATAAGTGTCAGCCAATTTTGACTTCTAGGGCACACATATCTAACATAGGGGGTCTGAGGTTTTAGGGTGGGAAGCCATCTAAGGCATGTGAGAAAGAGAAGAGATCCTTCTTCTCTAAGGGTGAGAGACCTAGACCTAGTTCTAGGATTTTATTTTGGCAGAAAGGAAAATAAGAGAGAAAGCTTGTTTTCATTGTTCTTCTTCCTCTTTCCACATCCTCTAGTGACTCATCTTAGATTTTGGAATGTTTGAGAAGTTCTAAGAACGAGAAGAGATTAGATCAGCCCACGATATGATCTTCATGCGATCTAGTAGTCTCAGAAAATTAGATCAGCGCAAGACTTCGAGTGAACGATTCATAGAGGCTAGACATTCTATGCGGCTATGAGCAACCTTTAGATCTTCACATCTAAATCTCACATCAACAGAGATCAGCAACCCATGATCAAGTATAAGGTTCTGAACCTTAGCTGTTAGATCTAAAAGTTAGATCTTGGTTTCTACATCGATGTGATCGATGTTGATGTCTCTATTTTTTAGATTTTTATGCATGTTGTGTTTCATGTTATAGATCCTTAGGTAGGTGTTTTAGATCTGATCCTAAGCATATAAAAAAGATTAAAATATTTAATCTTTTATTTTTGTACTAAAAAATTTTAAAATATGCTTAGAACGTCTATCGATTTCCTTTCAGGTTGGTTGCCGGTAGGAGAGCCAACCCAGAAATGAGGGCACATGGTGGGAGAAAATGTGGGGGGTAGGGGAAAACGAGGGTGCATGATGGGGAAAAATGAGGGAAAAAGAGGGAGGCCATTAGCAATGGCAAAATACCATTGCTAATAATTTTATTTCATTGCAATAATTACAAAAATATATCAAAAAATAAAATTAATTTTTTTTTTATTAGTGATAGCATTTTGCCATCTGTAATAAGTATCCTACCATCGCTAATAATAATAAAATTATTTTTTATTAGTGACATGATTGTGGTCACTAAAATCCTAAAAGTTCATCACTAATTTTTTTTTTGTGATAAAATAATTATTGTTCGATAAAAGAGATTCATAAAATGCAATATCTATTCTAGTATGGATCATTAATTGAAAATCAGCCATCCAAAATCTTCATCATAGTTAGGGCTAGAATTGGATTAGGTGCGGTTGGGCGCTACCCATACCCGAGCCCGACTCGAAAATACTACCATTGGTTAAAAATAGTACTTAAATCAAAGACCAACAATATAAACAAGAAAAGGAGGAAATGAAAAAGGCTTAGACCTACCATTGAAAAATAAAGCATTGTAAGTTCCTCTACACCTTTAATGATGAGGTGCCCACAAGCGATTGCCTACGATGTAATGGACCACCAAGCTTGTCTTGCAACTATAAGAACATAAATACAACACCTCCATCTCTCTATAGACTCTTTAGGTGCATCAGGCAATCATTATAGCCTCTTTATGAATAGAGCACTACAGGTTTTGGGTTGGACACAGGTCGGCAATATCAAGCCCACCTTGAGTCGGGCTTGGGCCAGGCTTGATTCAGGCCAAAGATAACTGGGTAGAAGGTAGCCAAGGGCTTGGAGAGGTGGGAGACGGCCATAGGCTCATGTGCGGAGGTAGCTGGAGAATCGAGGAGGTGGGATTCGATGATTAGGGGCTCGAGGAAGTGGGATTCGATGGCAAGGGAAAGAGGGGGACCTGAGGCGAGGGGGGCGGGGATGGGATGAGTAAAAAAGGTAGGAAAGTATTAGCAATGGCAAAATTATCATTGTTATAGTCGCTAATAAAATGTTTCATCACTAATAAAATTATCATCAAATTAAGAAAAAAATTTACTAGCTGTTAGCGACTGCTGCACCTACATCACAAAAGTCGTCGCTAATAATTACTAGCGATGAAATTGCCGTTGCTAATAGTCAATTAGCCATCACTAATAATTAACAATTTGTAGTGATGAAAATTTTTTTGATCATAATTAGCTATCAATAAATATTACTATTAGCGATGGCATTTTTACCATCGCTAATAACTATTACTAATACTTAATTTTCTTGAAGTGATTTTCTAATAGAGGACCCTCCAATACTTAAGTCAGTAAGAGTCGAAGAGAGAGAATAATTGAAGATAGTGAGAATGATGAGAGAGAGTATTCAGAGAGTCTTTTCTTATTCTCTTTTCTTCTACTTTATAGGGAAGAGTTTGTTAGGTGGTTAGAACCCCCAAAGCCATAGTAGTGGATTGTCTACAATCGATTATGGAGCTAGTAGTCCATGCATGGGATGTCAGATGTCATTATAACCGAATGCCAACTCAATATGATCTGCACACCAAAGACTTCTCATAGCTTTCAAGCTGGAATATGGCTTGTAGAGAGTCGGAGCGAAAATGGGATGAGATCGGTATAGATCGTTGATGAAGACCTCGTCTGAGAGCCGACCTCATGTGATCAGCTACTAATCGATGATTTTAATATTATGCAAATCGTCCACATCATGATGTCAAATTCTTGCCTCATCATCAAGGGTCGGATACATCATGAGGTGACTCAGCTCTTGCCCAACATGTATATTATAGGAGATCTTATAGAGATATACTTTAATGGAAGAGAAGTGAGAACAAAATGGACTAGAAATGCATCTAATATAGAAACCTTAATATTATTAACTATGCTACAATATCTCTCATCTCCATGATGTGCTCGTGTATATCAGATTTGTCTGTATATTTTATAGAGAATAATCTCATCATCAGGCTAGCTTTTGTTTATCAAAGCTTGTAAATTGCTGCTCCATAGTATCTAAGAAGTCATGTGCTTTATCACATGGAGTAGGTCCCCTAATGTGCTTGGCTATGTTAGATTTCATTAGGAGCAAACTGAGATGATTTAAATACTCTAATTTTTTTTAAAAAAATTTCTCTTTTGGTGTACTTTCATCTATAAGTAGAAAGGTTCATCCACTTCGAATATCAAATTAAGATCAGCACATCCTAATATAATCATTAATCTCTCTTTCTATTCCAAGAAATTTGATCCGTTAAGAAAAAGAATTTTTCCTATATTACTATCAATCATTATGGAAATTAATGCTGCAAAAATACATGCTCAAGTTATCATCAAATAGTGAGACAAATAAACTTTATCCAAAGTAAATGAATTTCTTGATATTTATTTTTAGAGGGTAATCAAGTGCATCATTATATCTCTACTTTGGGTGAGTGCCATAACATTCTAGTGATTATTACCTATTTAGTGATATATCATATCACTAATGAACCTAACAAGACATGCATATTGGTTATAAGTAGACATTATACCTTTGAGTCTGAAAATATCACTCGATTCACCATACAATCCTGCTATTTCATCCATCTTAATATTGAACATAGAGATACTCGTTTGGGAGCGAATCAACATTTTAGTAGCTTGAATGCAATTATGACACTATTAAAATTTTATTAGATTAATTATATTTATACAAAATTATTCATTATAGAAAATTTCTGATTTTAAGAGTTCGTGGCCAATTTGGTGATCATATTGAAACAATCAAATCAAAACTTTCAATTTCTTATAAATATTGTCAATAAACTTTACATACAAAATAAGGCACGAATACATCATCAAGAATACGATAATAGGCATGCAATACTTTATTTGCATATAAACAAAATAGATGGCACATAATAAATAGGTAGTGGAAATTTATGGATTTTTATGTAATAAAACCATATAATAGGGACCTTTATGTAATAAATTTTGTGACAGGAACTAAATAATAATCTAGGGACCTTTTTTTTTTTATGTAAATGAGTTAAGGAAGGCCTAACTTAGATATATAATCTAGGGATGTTTATATAATAAATTTTATTATAGGGAACACAGTGCAATTTACAAGAATTATTATGAAATTAATTATTTTTTCAAGAATTAAATTATGAAAGTCACTTTCTTTTATTCTTTAGGAATCAACAAGATTTTAGATTATAGGCTGGAAGGCTGGCACTCAAAATCCGAACCTATTAATCCTTTCTTCCTCCTCCCTTCTCTTTTTTCGATCACAATCGAGGGGGTGGGAAACACCATGACCCGTGACCCCTAAGTGATTCTCCGCCGGTGGGTCACCGACCAACCCCAAACATCTATGGCCAACCAAAGATTTCCGCTGGTTAGCTGGTGATTCAAAGGGAGATCGGTGGAGGAGCGGCACAAGCCAGTGCTTCTCCCACCAAATCCATGACAACGACCACTTAAGGCACTCAATCGGTGGATCGCCAGCTTCCTATCAAAATGCGATGGCCGGAGTCTTAGTGAATAGGAAGAGAATCATTGGTGAACAAGATCTGATGGTTCCTAAAGGGTGGCTCATCGGATCCTTATATGATGGAAAATAGCCTATCACCGGCCCATAAAACCCAATGCCGGCTTGATCTTCCTTAGGAGATGATGCCACCAGTGAGGGTCTCCAAGTATAGAGGCTGCTCTACCTCCATGGCTTCCAAAAGAGGAAAAAGGACATTTTTGACTAATCTTGGTCCTCGTGTCCTTTCTGATTTTGACCATCTCTGCAGGTCGGAGGTCCTTTCCTACCATCCTTAATGGAGAGGGAAGGATGACCATATGCGATCTGTCATCCTCCCTTCTTCCCTTTTCTTATATTTGTTGTGGGTTAGCTATTGATCATCCTTGACCCAGGATTCATCAGCTTTGGCTGACCTATAATGATAAGTCATCCAAAGAAGATCGATCACTACCCATCCATCTCCGACCAATCTTCCTTTTGTGGCAAGTTACTTGCTCACTGACGATCCACCATAGGTCATATGTGGTCGATTAATTTTTGAATGATCTGATATAAGTCGGTGACATCTTTTGATGAGCTATTTCTCAAGATGGTGCTTTTTGAATTGATTGGTGATAAGCTATTCACAACTGATCTACTTAATATAGATCATATTTCACCGACCAATCTTGGATGACCAATGTTGGATGCTCAGCTAGCCCTAAACATCGATTTTGGACGTCCTATTATAGGTCGTTTGTTACCAAAATATCTCCATCTCTGGAGTGATAAATTCGAAAGATTGTTAGAGTTCAAAATGGGTACGACACCAATTCCTCTCCTATAAATAAAAAGGCTCCTAGACCCTTAAGGTACGCACTCAATTCAATGCTTTCTCCTCTCTTTGTTCTTCAGTCTCCTAACTTGAGTGTCAAAAGAGAATACCCTAGTGAGGACTTATGTGTAGGAGAGCGAGTGAAGCTCCATCAATAGATCTTCCTCGGCCACATATTCCTCGATGGCCGACCTCAGGCGAGGGGATCAGGAGCAACAGTTAGTGCTAGAGGAAGTGTCTTTGACTAATTTTGAGATCCAATTTTGGGAGGAGAAAGCTTATTACAAGACATCATGAAAACTCGAAGGGGAGCTTCAAACACATCTCAACGTTCTAATAGCCGATGAACCAACTTTGTTCGGTCGATCAATGCACCACCATCATTGATTCAGAAAAACCCACTAGCAGCACCGGCAATCTCATAAGAATAGTACAATACACTTGTCCAGCAAGTGCAGGCATTTTTGGCTGCTATAAGAGGGATGCAGCAAGTCAGCAAACCTCATCTAGCCTATGAATATTCGGGACTAGTTCATGGAAGATTGATAGATCGGCATCCCAGAGACTCGAGGGTGGAAGCTAGTCATCACAGTTGACCTATTAGTCCTCCCCGGGTGAGCCCATGAAAGATCTTATTTCTATCCCACTGAATGATGGGAATGCGGAGTATGCGGTATAAATTGGCTCCAACCTAACGAAAGAGATACGAGGGCAGCTTGTCGAATTTCTATAGAGGAATGCAGATATTTTTGCTTAGGTCCCCGACGATATGCCTGAAATAGATGCTAAAGTCATGGAATATCGTCTGACTGTTGATCCTAAACATCGACTGGTGAAGGACAAGATGCATAGCCATGCCCCAGAGAGATAGAAAGTAATTGCAAATAAAGTTGACAAGCTCCTCAAGGTCGGATTCATCTAAAAAGTCTACTATCTAAACTGGATCTCTAACATCGTGCTCGTCAAGAAGGCAAACGATAAATGAAGAATATGCATAGACTTCAAAAAGCTGAACAAAGCCTATCCGAAAGATAGCTAACCCCTGCCCAGGATTGATCAGCTGGTGGATGCGACCTCAGGCTATGAGCTCCTCACTTTCATGAATGCCTTTTTCGGCTATAACCAAATCTAGATGGCACTAGAAGATGAGGAAAAAACTACTTTTATTACTGATAATGGTCTTTACTGTTATAGGGTTATACCTTTTGGATTTAAAAATATAGTAGCAACATACCAGCATCTGATCAATAAAATCTTCAAGAAGTAGTTCGGCCGCAACATGAAGGTATATGTAGATGACATGCTTGTTAAGAGTCGAGCTTTAATGAATCACATTATTAACCTAGAAGAAACCTTCAGCACCCTTAGGAGGTACAAAATGAAGTTGAACCCAATCAAGTGCACCTTCGATGTGACTTTGAAAAAAATTTTAGGATTCATGGTGTCGAGGCGCAGAATTAAAGCAAATCCAGAGAAAATTCGGGCCATTCAAGAGATGACTGCTCCAAAATCAATCAAAAAAGTTCAGCGCTTGATCAGAAAGATGACAGCCCTGAACTGCTTCATCTGGAGGTCGATCGAGCGATGCATGCCCTTTTTTCAAGTCCTAAAATAGTCGAAGAACTTATGCTGGACCATTGAATGTCAACAAGCCTTTAAAGAGCTCAAGGACTATCTTTGCTTACCTCCCCTATTTGCAAAGCCCAAATCTAGAGAGGGATTATTTTTGTCCCTAGCGGTCTTCCCAATGGCTCTTGTGGTAGTTCTAGTCAAAGAAGAGGCGAAAGTACAAAGGCCGATCTACTATATAAGCCAAGTCTTGAGGGATGCCGAGATCAGGTATACTAAGTTAGAAAAATTAACTTTTGCCCAACTGATTGCAATTCGGAGACTTCGATCTTACTTTCAACGATACACCATAACCCTCCTTACTAATCAACCAATCAAAGCAGTTCTTTATCAAATGGATGCCTTTAGAAGAATAGCAAAATGAGCAATAGAGCTGACCAAGTTTGACATCAACTACCAGCCTTGGCCATCGATCAAAATCCAAATTTTGGCAGATTTTATAGTTGAATGCACCATTCTAGATGAAGCCGAGCCCGAACAGAATGAAGTCGACATTCCCTGATTACAATCGAGTTCCTCTAAAGAAAGAGCCGACCTCCTTGAAGATTTTTAGGTCTTATATGTAGACGGCTCATCCAATGCTTCTAGTGATGACTTATCCAATGCTTCTAATGCAGGCATAGGGCTGATCTTGCTTAGCCCAGAAGGAGTCATCATCAAATATGCACTGTGCTTTGAGTTCTCTACGACTAATAATGGGGCCTAATATAAAGCATTGCAGGGTTAAGGATCACGAAAGAATTGAAAGCAGATCGACTCTAAGTCTATAGTAATTCTCAATTGGTGGTCGGACAAGTTAATGGCAATTATGAGACTCGAAAAGGAAGCATGATAAAATATCTCGAGAAAGTGAAGAGCTTGACTCCAATTTTTAATAGTTTTGACATCAAGTGAATCCCAAGAGCGGAAAATGCTAGGGCCGACCTTCATTCAAAGTTAGCGACATTGGCCCCAACTGAGCTGCCCAGGGAGGTCTTCTTTAAAGTTCTGAAATACCCGAGTTTGGAAGGGTAACGGTCTATAATGCAGATTGACCATGAGCCATGTTGGATTGACCCGTTGGTTACTTATCTCAAAGATGGAGCTCTTCCTCATGATCCAAAAGGAGCACGAAAACTCAAAAATTAAGCCTCCCAGTATGTTCTATATGAAGGCAGACTATATAAAAGATCATATTCCTTACCTCTCATGAGATATCTCAAACCTTCAAAAGCCGACTTTGCATTATGAAAAGTGCATGAAGGAATTTATGAAAGTCATATAGGGGCTAGATCCTTATCATACAAACTACTTCGGTAGGGTTACTATTGGCTGACCTTGTATCATGATTTTATAGAGTATGTTAAAAAATATGATCGCTGTCAGAGAAGTGCAAACATTTAAAGGCAGCCAGCTTCTGAACTTACACCCCTGAGCGCCCCATGGCCGTTTGCTTAGTGAGGGATGGACATACTCGGGCCTTTTTTCATGGAACCGATACAGCGCAAGTTTCTCTTGGTGGCAATAGATTACTTTACAATGTGAGTTGAGGCTGAATTTCTAGCAAAAATCACTGAAGCAAAAATGCAGAACTTCATCTGAAAGTCGATCGTTTGCAGATTTGGCTTACCCCAAATCCTCATAACATATAATGGGTGGCAGTTTGCCGAAGCAAGATTTGCCAAATTTCATGAAGATTTGAACATCTCCCATCATTTTACATCAGTAGCCCATCCACAAACAAACGGAGAAGACAAAGTAATAAACAGAACCCTACTGTAGGATATCAAAGCAAGATTTGAAAGAGCAAAGAGGACTTGGATGGATGAACTCTATCATATGCTCTGGACATACCGAACTATCCAGAAATTATCAATTGGAGAGACCCCATTTGCCTTAGCTTTTGGAATAGAAGCGATCATCCTAATAGAACTCAAACTCCCATCAGCATGAGTCACGACATTCAGCGAGCAGCATAACTCACAGGACCTTAGGGCTAACCTCAATTTGTTGGAGGAAAAAAGTAAAAAACTCAAGTTTGGACAGCAGCCTATAAGCAAAAGGTAGCTCATTACTACAACTCTAAGGTCAAAGGAAAAACATTTAAAGTGGGAGATTGGTACTTTGATGAGTGGCTGTTTCATAACCTTAAAATCAAGAAAAGCTTGCTCTAAATTAGGAAGGCCCATATGAAGTAGAGGAGGTCGTCCGGCCCAAAACATATCGCTTGAAGGAGCTTGGAGGAGCAATACTCCTGTGGCCTTGAAATTCAAAAAATTTAAGAATGTACTGCTAGTAATTCGCCTTCAAATAAGACTCCTCCATTTCATATGATTGTTTTTGTTGCAAAAATCATATGATGATAGGGAATAACTCTCTGAAATAATCAAAAGTGGCTATATTAGGAATAGGAGGAGAACCTCATCCTAACATGAGCAAAGTCGAAGGCTTCGTTAGTCTAACATGAGATGAGAGGAGAGGTCCTGACAACGATCCTAAGGTATTCGTACAGCCATGTTAGGAACAAGAGGAGGACCTCATCCTAACATGGGTGAAGTCAAAGGTCTCGTTAGTTTAAGATGAGATGAATGAAGAGACCCAGATAATGGTTCTAATGTGCTCCTATAGTCATGCTAGGAATAGGAGGAGGACCTCATCCTAACATGAGCGAAGTCGAAGGCCTCATTAGTTTAAGATGAGATGAGAGGAGAGGCCTTGATAATGGCCCTAATGTGCCCCTACAGCCATGTTAGGAATAGGAGGACGACCTCATCCTAACATGAGCAAAGTCGAAGGCCTCGCTAGTTTAAGACGAGATGAGGGGAGAGGCCTTGACAATGATCCTAATGTGCCCTACAGCCATGTTAGGAATAGGAGGATGATCTCATCCTAACAGAAGCAAAGTCAAAGGCCTCGTTAACCTAAGACGAGATGAGGAAAGAAGCCCTGATAATGGCCTTATTGTCCTCCTACAGTCGTGTCAAAAATAGGAGGAGAACCTTGCCTTGACATAAACAAGGACCTCCGATTACCTAAGATATGAGGAAGAACCTCATCTTGATGAAAGAACGAAGAGAAATTAACAGAGTAGAACATGAAAGGATAAATCCATCCCAGCATAGGTGAAAAATCTTCGGTTATGAAAAGATAGGAGAAAAACTATTTTTTCGACAATCACTTCAACAAAAGTCAAAGCAGAAGAGAGAAATGAAAAAATCAACCAGCATAGAATACAAACAACGCAAAAAGATGATTGAAGAGAATATTCCTTCATTGAAACCAAAATTCAATACAAAGTAAAGGTCCACCTAGCCATGTACAAAAAAAGAGAAAGGAAAAATGACAAAGTCCTAAAGAGGCCCGGAACCCTCAGACTTTGGGTTGTCGACCCCCATCATCACAAGAGACTACTTTAGCCTAAGGATTTCCTCCTCAAGCTCCTTCTTATGTAGACCATCTATATACATTCTGTTGATGTGTTCGAACTTATCCTCAAGCTCCCACTGCTGCTTCCTTAGGACCTTTGACTCAGCCTCAGCATCCTTAACGACTTGCTACTCGTACGACAGCTGGATCCTTAGCCGTTGAACCTCAGCCTTCCTCCTCCCCACCGCTTTCGAAAGCTCACCTTAAGTCCTCGTTAAGGAGGCAACCTGCTCTGATCCCCCACTCATGTTGGATTGGTGATAGTCATCGAGTTGTTTTTGGAGCCAAATTACCTCGCTATTAGCAGCACGAAGCCTCTACTCAAGTTGGGATATCCTCTCACTCCAACCCAACCAGTAGGTATCATAAGTGAGCTCGGCATTATGCAGTTGCTTCTGAAGTGCAGAGAACCTCTTCTGCCAATCCCACTCATACCGAGCATTGTCAGTAGACCATAGCGAACTCTCCTCTAGTAGATGGATCTTCTCTTTCGTCGCCTTAAGATTGGCTTCGAGAGAGCTGATCTTCACCATTAGTGCCTAAGATTTATTACTAGCATTTTTCTTAAGCTCGATGATCTCCTTCTCAAAACTACCTTTTTGGATGCTGAAGCTCATGGAGTCCTTCATGTGCAGATTATGGAGGTAAGTGACCTCTTTGGTCGCCTCCACAGCATTCCTCTGAGAAGCTTGAAGGTCATCCTCCACCCTCTTCAACTTCCTCTTCGGGTGGTATACTTTCTTCTTTAAGCTTTTTATTACAGATCTCAGTGGAAATCCCAGAGGTAAGGGGTCGGCATCTACTGGGAATGGCAGGTTACGAATCTACTTATTGGAAGGATTCTGGATAACACATGACACATCACCAATATAAGGAAAGGCTTGGACAAAAGTAAGTTCGCATTCATTTAACTAAAAACTTTCAGGTATAAAAAAAATAAAATATATATATAATAATATACAGCTATCAAAGGCCCCCGACCTTTGGAGGAGAAATAGTTGGGGAGCACGGCACTGCACGGACAGTCGTGGGCTCGAGAGCGGGTTTGGTCGGTGCTTCGGTAGCGACCTTGGGCTCCTACATGGGCTTGGGGACCTCGACAGTGGACTCAGAGGAGTCAGGGACCACTTCGATGGGAGAGGAGTTAGCTGCAGCTTTGGACGGCCCCGCTTCTTCATCGGACTCCTCTTCCAGAAAGCTGAGGTCAAGCTTAGGAAACCTTCGGGCCATCCTGCCTTCACAGAGTTTGAAGCCCTTTATGAACGCTTCTTGGCCGAACGCGATGTTCAAGTCCTTCATTTTGGAGGAGGCTTTGAACTCCTTCACAGCTCGGGTTGTCATGTCCAAAGCAGACTTCGAGATTTGAGCTTCCATCTCAACGACTCTGGTCTCGGCTCCCTTCCTTTTTCCCTCCTCCAAGACCAACGCGGCATTAAGCCCAGTCGAGATGAGCTCCTCCTTTCGAAGCACCACCCAGAGGTTTTCCGCCACCTTCTCCTCTACTAGGCACCCAGCCTCGACGACCTTCTCTTGCAAGCTATTGACCTCAACTCAAAGGTCCCCCTGGACCCTCAATGCTTTCGCCTCCTGATGATTTATCCTCTTGAGATGGGCCAGTATGTGATGGCCTGACTGTCATGGATTAGTTACAATAAGATAGAAAGCAATAGTGATAAATACATATATATGATAAAAGAGAAATATGGCAAGATGACAACCTTGAGGAGGGTTATAAGGGATTTCCAAATGAACTACATCTGGTCGAGGTCGACTAGGCGGTCCACCTCTCCGAGCATGACAAACTTGTCGATCAGATCTCAGATGATCTTCGGATTGATGAAGGAATCCACCCCAAGTTTGTCATCGCCACTGTCACTCAACCTGCCCAGATAAGCACTACCACAAAAATGGCTTATGATAGTACATACTGTGGTAGTGATTTTTGAAACCGCTACCATAGCTCCTACGGTAGTGATTTTCGTTAACCACTGCTATAGATTGGACCTATGGCAGCGATTTTTATAACTGCTGCTATAAATCTAACATATAGCAGTAGTTACAGAAAATCACTATCGTAGGTCAGATCTATAGCAGTGGTTATAAAAAATCGCTGCCATAAATCTGATATATAGCAGTAGTTAGTAGGAACCACTGCTATAATCTGATTTATGGTAGTAGTTAATTATAACCACTACCATATATATACATTTTTTAAATATTATATAATTTTAAAATTTAATATCTATTTTCATCATTCATTATTTAAATAATTATCATTAGAGTATCATTGCAAAAGATCGTCTTGATCCGATGGCCCTTGCTTCGTCGATCAGAAAAATTTGATTTCGATAATCAAGAATGATGATGCGATGATCTAATAGATGAAGACCTCCGATAGATCCAAAAACCTACAATGATGATCTCGATGATGTTTATAGTATACTATCAAAGTTTTACTTCAATCAGATATCGTTATCTTGGTCAATTTAGTATAGGTTAGTTTCTGCCGTTAAATGATAAACGAGCGATCAAAAGATCAAATGGTGTCCGATTATGAGATATTTTTTTTATAAATGATCTTGGATACTACTTTAATCATTTTTTATGATGGTGATTATAAAATTCAACTCAAGAGATGAAGAACGATCTAAAACTATACATCTTTTGATAACCATTTTGAAGCTTCACTGGTTGTTATGCTTATGCTTTTGCAATATCTGCTTAACATGAATAGTTTACACAAAAATGATTTAAATTTTACTATCATCACCATATAAAATATTTAAAATTATAACAAAAATTATTTAACTAAAAAATTATCTCATAATCGAACGTCGTTTAACCATTTGATCATTTATTTCTAATTAAACGGTCGAAATTATTTCATACTAAATTGATCATGATAATGATATCTGATTAAAATAAAACTTTAATAGTATGCTACAAACATCATTGAGATCATCGTTGTAGGTTTTCGAATCCATCGAAGGTCTCCATCTATCAGATCATCGCATCATCATTCGTGATCATCGAAATCAAATTTTTCTAATCGATGAAGCTAGGGCCATCAGATCGAGGTGATCTTTTTCGATGATACTCCAATGATAATTATTTAGATATTGAATGATGAAGATGGACATTAAATTTTAAAATTATCTAATATATAAAAAAAATAAGAAAAAAATTATTTTTAATTTATGGCAATAGTTATCAAAAATCACTACTATAGATCTACAGCAGCAATTATAGGACCACTATCGTAGATCTATGGCAGCAATTTTAGGTAACCGCTATCGTAGATTTATGGCAGCAGTTCGATAACTGCTGCCATAGGTTAGGTTAAAAATTTCTAAATTTTTTTTTCTTTTCGTGCGTGCTCGATCTCTCTCTCTCTCTCCCCCCTCCTCTTCATCGTCGGTGAGGCTCCTTCCCCCCCGACCAGTGTCACCCCTCGTTCCCCCCAACTGGCGTCGCCCCTCCTTCCCCCTCGGTTAGGGCCATCCCTCCTTTCCCCTCCCCTTTCACCCCCCAATCTTCGAACGCTGCTTCCTGCCACCCACCACCAGCCACCCCCCACCCCTCCATCAGACCCTCCCTCGACCCGCCAGCGAAACCCCCTCCAACGAACCCCCATCTGACCCTCCCTCAGTCCCCACGAAACCTCCCTCTGGTGAACCCCCCTCCACCTTCGCTCAGCCCCCCGTGAAACCCCACACCCCCCACCCTCCATCCAACCTTCCTACGGTCTCCAGCAAACCTGCCCTCTGACGAAACCCCATCCACCCTCGAACCTCCGTCGGCCCCCCATGAAACCCCTCCCCCACACTCTATCCTCCTCCAGCCCTAGTGCGAAACCAAACCCTCCTTTCAATGAGCCCACTCCACCCCCCTCGACCCGTGAAACCCCCCCCCCACCACCACCACCATTCTAACCCTCTTTCGACGAGCACGAAGCCTCCTTCGGGCCTCATTACTATGCCCCTCCATGGACCCATCCCTAGCCACCCCTGCTCTCTCTCTCTTTCCTCTTTTTCTCGCTTCTCTATCTCACTATCTTGCTTTTATTTTGCAAGTTACCTATAGTATCATCGTCCTCCTCTAGCATCATCGCCGGCGATCCTCGAAGCTTTCAGTGCGATCTGCTCTCTATAGCCATAGGTATAATTTTTTTTTATTTTATAGTATTATTTATTAATCATATATATTTATATTAAGTTATAAAATATTTATAATAAATATTATAAATATTTATTATAAATATTATAATTATCTACATGTCGTAGTTTTTGGGCCGTGCAGTGGCAATAGCCTTGGGCCGTGCCATGTCGGTGGCTATGGACTATAACTACAATGGATTGGGTTTGGATTAGAATTTGGATATTCAAATTCAGATCCAATTTTAATTATTGATACCAAATACGAATTCGAATATCCGAAGGACCTATATTTGAGAGAGGAAGGGAGGGATCCGACCTCGTCGCCATCATTAGGAGGGAGCGGGTCTGGCCTCACTGGTGAGGGAGATCGAGAGAGGGAGAGTGGGAGATTAAGAGAGCGAGAGAGGGAGGAAGGGGGTCCGACCTCGCCAGCATCACTAGTAGGGATGGGGTTCGGCCTTGCTGGCGAGGGAGATCGAGAGAGTGAGAGAGGGAGAGATGGGGTCTGGCCTTGCCAGTGAGGAAGATCGAGAGAGGGAGAGAGGAAGATCGAGAGATGGAAAAGTTGGAAGGTAAGGGTTCAGCCTCGCCGTCGTCGCCGGCAAGAGAGATTGAGAGAGGGAGAGAGAGAGTGATCAAGGGTATGGCATACAGTCGAGCTAGCTCAGATATGCAGTTGAGCCGGCTTGGGCCATGATCGAGCCAACTTGAGAAGGATCCTAGCTGGATGTCTCAGGCACAAAGCCGATTGTCTCAAGCACAGAGCCGGCTCGACTTCTGAGTAAATAAAATTTGATATGTCTCTCTAAGATTTCAATTTTAAGTCCTAAGGTGCCACCATCATCTACTTTGTTCTTCTTTCAGGTTTTTGGATTAACACCAAGATTCATGCAAAAAAATGAATCTACGATTGTTGCTCATCCTTAATTATTTACGAATGTAATTCATGTTGTAGAATTTATTGCATAACATTTTCTGGATGTTTATATCATGTTGCTTTTGCTTATTGCATTGCATAATGATAGACCCATCAATTGATTAGTGTACATATTAGAGACTATTTATTGATGCTATACTAATATTATTGTTCAATATGTTATATTGATTAATGTTCATTAACATTGCAAGTTTCGATGGCACCGAAATGGCATTTAGCTTTCATCCCTACCCCTCGATAGGTTATGCATAGTTCAGCATTCGAAGAGCAGTCGGAGCATACTCCATCAACCTTAACATCGGCTACTCAGGGATCTCCACCATCGATATCTACTCCACCGATGCTATCTACTCCACCGATAGTTGAACATCTACCGTCACCCATATCTGAGGCACATGCTACTGTGCAGGCATCTGAGTGTACGTTTTTATTATATTAGCATAACTATATTTTTTATATAGTATTTGTATACTTATATATTTACATAACATATTTGTATTGTAGGTGCATCATCCAGCCAGACATTCTATAGTCCCACATGTATCGCACACATGTGGAACCGCCAGCATCAGGTGATGGTCTATTACGATGCGGAGGAGAGGCCGATAGAAGAGACCGCACGGGAGATACATTCCTTTTTTGGAGTGCTTATGAGGCGATCAGACATCATTTTCGTAGAGCTCAAAGACTGGTGTTTGATAGATGCTGCTATCAGGAAACGAATATGGGAGGAGATATAGGTAAGTACGTGCATCTTAGTTATATTTATGCATTTTATATTTTTACACTATATATGTTTGATTAGAATAATTTTGTAATTAATTTTTGATAAATTTGTGCAAAGAAGGTACGACTTGCTCGATCATGAGAGGGCTCGAGATGCTCGACTGAAGAAGATCGAGGAGTTGTACCAGGGTTATAAGGTCAAGCTCCATAGAGGATGGCTCAAGCACCGACGAGATACTTCAGAGGAGCTTATTTTCTAGATACAGGACTATCCTTTGAGTCAGTAGGAGAGGATGGTTAGATACTGAAGGAGCTAGGAGTTTGAGGTAAAATTTCTAACTTAGTAGCATAGTACTCAAAATGTGGTGCTCATATGGCATGTAAGGGTGCCGCTTGTGATGATCCTCATGAAAAAGAATAACAAAAAAATGAATTTATTTTTTGCCAAACCCTAGATCCAAAAACCTTAGGATCTATTTTATGATGCATGTAAAATTATTTAGATTATGAAAATAGTTTCCAAATCTAAACTTGAATTTTATGGTATGCAAATAAACCCATGATATGTTACACTGCATTAAGAATTAAGATATGAAATTAAGTAGATCTAAAAATTATGAATTAAAGATCTAAAATAATTTTATAATACATGGGTTCAGGATGTAGGTAGCTTGATTAGGTCTAGCATGAGTGGTTGATCAAACCAAATCAAATATTGGTTAGGATGGGATCAAGAGCACTCTATGATCATCCCAAATAGTTGTATGTTTGGTCAAATTGATTAATAGCCATATATTATCAATCAAGTAAAAACCTAATTTAGCTCAATGGTTCGAGCCTGGATTGTAGGCTTATCTAATCGATTCTAAATTGACCAATTGATATCTAAGGTAACTATGGTAGTTCAATTGGTAGTTATTAATTGCGAGCTACTCATATAGATTGAGTCTATGATGAGTTAATGGCATATCCCTTCCACCAATCTCACTTACCTGGCCAATTTGGTCGATTGAGTTTTGAATTAGGTTGCCAATAATTTAAGCTAGCCCATGCCACTAGGTTAGTTATAACAATTATGATTAATTAAGGATGAAACCTAAATTAAATTTTTCTCTAAAATATTAAGTTGTGTCATCTTCCACCATTGTAGTTGTGCAAGCCCTTCTCAGGGTTGATTGTTCTTGGTTGGATATTATAGTTCAATTGCACCAAGAAGATGTAACCACACTAATAGGCATGAGATGCTATGAGATGGAGAATGGATTGGGCTTCATATTTTTGATATGGTGAGGATCCCAATCATGACTCCATCTTGTGCAAATGGTGGGTCTGACTTAACTAAAAAATGGAGAAATATTTCAGGCATGGTGAGCTTCATGAATTAGAGGTCGAAATTGGCTACAACATGTTTAGAAAAATATTGAACAAGAGTTCTCCACTCATCAACTAACCCATCACCAATAATTATTAGGTGAGGTGGTGAGCCAATCGATGAGACCGCAGCATCCACTAGAAAGCTTTGATCGGAGAGGTTTTCGTATCTCTATCAGAAAAGTGTGAGGGATCCAAAAAAATAGTGGAATCCTAATTTTATTTTTTAAAAATAAAATTTCTAAAATAAAATGATTAACTATAAAATCTAACTGGAAACTTTGACTCTTTACAAGAATCATGTTTGCTTCAAACACCCTAGCTAGAATCTTAGAGACCAATAGGTTGACCAGATCAAATTTTAAAGAATGGCTCTAGAACTTAAAAGTTATTGAGTTCTGAGAAATTGATCTATATTCTTGACCAGGACCTTCCCTCTCTTCTAGTCCATCTGACCATTGATAAGAGAGCATCTCATGACAAGTGGTTAGATGATGATAATAAGGTTAGATTCTATATATTAGTATCAGTGTCTAATAAATTACAGCACCAACATGAGGACATGAGGACTGCTAGGCAAATGCTACGTCACTTGCAAGAGTTGTATGATGAGCAGAGCCATGCAGCTCGCTACGAAGTATACAAGCGACTCTTCAAAGTATAGATGCATGATGGATAGTCAGTCCGTAATCATTGTTTGATAATGATCAAGGACCTGGAGGAGCTTTAGAAGCTCAACATATCCATGGATAATAACTTCCAGATTAATCTCATTCTGCAATCCTTGACTAATTCATATGGATAGTTTATAGTAAACTTTCATATAAATAAGATCCAGTGCACCATGGCCGAGCTCATGAACATGTTGGTCACTACTGAGGGAACTTTGAAGAATTCAAGGGGCCCTATACTTGTTTTTGAGAGGACTTCTTTCAAAAGAAAATTTTCTAGAAAGAAGAAAATGTTTGTGAAGAAACAAAAAGTAGAGCGGAAGAAAAAGGAGAAGCTAGAACTGAAGAAGAAGGCCATTGAAAAAGGAATGTGTTTCCACTACAACTCTAATGGCCATTGAAAATAGAGCTACCCATCTTACCTAGCAACACTGAAGAATAAGAGAAAAGATAAATCTTCTGAAGGTATGCTCATCATAGAAATGTACCTAACGGTTCCTCCTACATCCGGTTACGTGCTTGACTCTAGATCTAGTGCTCCTTTATGTACTTTTTTGCAAGTTTTTGAAAATAGTAGGAGATTGAGGGATGGAGAAATGATCTTATGTATCAGGAATGGAGCAAAGGTTGTTGCTGTGGTCATGAAAACATATCCTTTATGACTAGCATCTGAAAATATTTTATTTCTTAGAGACTATTATTTTATACTTGCTGGGAGCAAGAATCTAATTTCTATCTCTTGCTTGATGCAAGATGATTATATAATTAGTTTTTTTTTAAGGACCACTATAATATTTATTTTGAAAATAATAAAGTTGGTAGTGGTTTCCTTATAAATGGTCTCTTTCAGTTACATGTAGATGTTTCCATGCATTATGTCGAGCAAAATATGAATGCCATAGGTTTCTAAATGACCTCGAAATAGTGTAAATAAAAAGTACTTATGGCACCTAAAGCTAGATCATGTTAGAGAAGTCAAGATTAATAGTTTGGAGAAAATCGGACTATTAAGTCCATTGACTTCTGAGTCATATCTGGTCTGTAAATCATGTCTTTAAGAAAAAATAACAAAACTGCCCTCTATTGGACATGGGGAAAGGACCATAGGATTACTTGATCTAGTACATTTAGATGTTTGTGGCTCGTTTAATGTGTCAGATAGTGGAGATTTTTTTTCTACTTTATTATCTTTACTAATGATTTTTCTTGGTATGGGTGAAGGAATCACTATTTCTAGGCCACAAGATCGATCTGATTAGATTAGATCTGAAGTAGAATTTTCAAAATTTTTCTTTAATCATTTGATCAAATTTGTGAGTTCTCAGATCTGATTAGATTGATCTAATAAAATTAAAATTAAAATTAAATTAATAACATTTTATGTAATCTGATCTGGTAAATGGTTTACCCGCAAGGATGATCTGACGAAGCTTCAAGATTTCGATGCTAGCCGCACACACGTCCAGCCTCTACCAAAATCTACTCGAGTTGGATTTGAAGGTCTTCTCCTTTTGGATCTGTTGTCAAAAATTCAAATATGGAATCAAACTATGGTGCCTCAAATATAATCTTTGGCAGTGATGCATCCATCTCACGAACAGCGTCATCTCAACTTGTTCTTTGCAAAAGTAGCCTTCAACCTCTGAAGCTAATTTTGCCCAACACCTTGGGCAAGGAGAAGAGAAGGAGAATCAAGGAGGGAGGCATGGAGATAGATGGAGAGATGGGGTGGTGGCATGGGAACACTAGGATTGATAAAACCCTAGGGTGCAAGGTCTTTAAATAGACCAACTGAAAACCCTAGAATCCTAGAGTGTTAAGCAAATACTTTGCTTAAAGCAAAAGGACTCCTTAAATTTCTCTATGCCACATCTAAATTTCCACTTAATTTTGGCAAAGGCTTTTATCTCGAGAGATTTTGTTCTCATCAAAACTCCTTGACCCATTCAAACCTTTTTGAATGGGGCACGTCCACCTTATCGACATGGGCACACACCTGGAGGGGTGTGCACCCTTTTCTCCCTCATGAAATCCATCTGGGGTGCGTGCCCCTAGAAATTCTCTAAGGGGTGCATGCCCCTCTCCTTTAATTCCTGCAAAGATGGGTTAATGTTGACCCTTATCCTATTCCCATCTAATGGAATTAAGACAAGCCTTGAACTAGTCAGGACAAGCCTTGATCTAACTAGAATAAGCTTTAGTCAGACTAGGATAAACCCATATAGGATTTTTGAATGAGTCAACTCCAATTTAACTCAGTCAAGATGAATCAGAAAGATGATAAAAAGAGAAAGTCAGGTCCAATCATGTGCTAGCATGATTTTCTTGAATCTAATTGAATCTAATATAAATCAATCGAACTAGGTTAGCCCAATTAATAACATCCAAATCCATACTCTTATTTGTATGACCTAGTTAGGTTTAGTCCTATACAGTAATGGGATATGTCGTGATCTCTATCATCGACATCATCGAAATATCTTTCGATGGACCAGAACTCTTCTAATTCATCCAATTAGTATCATCGATCATCAAGATAATTTTAATTGATCCCAAAATTTACTAGTGACACCTAACAGTATGTGGTGGCAACCCATCAAAATCAAATATGAACCTCTCGATGTAGCTATCTATGTGATTAGGTTCTTCTATTATAAGCCTCGATAGGATCTAGGTCAAGGTGAACTCATCAGACCCTACACCTATCATATAAATAAATCATTCAATTTGAGTCTGACGTGAAATCCTAATAGAAATTTCTTTCTATTATTTTTTACACTGCCATGATCATGGGCTTAAGGACTTGATCTCATGATCATCTTAGGACTACTCCGCTACCAAGATTGATAGATCCCCTATTGGTGCGATCTAATTCCTATAACCAACATGCTATAGCCAACATAGACCTTAGGATTTCGAATGGCTAGGAGATCAAATTATAATGTAGTCAAACTACAACACACTCAAGATGAACTATCGATGCACCTCTGATCAAAGAACCAGATGCATGACTGCAGCATCGAGCTAGTCATCGATGAGAAGGTAGACTTCTTTATGACTACTCGACGTAGTCACGCTCAGTGCTCTTGTTCTCAAAAAGTACCTATACTCTCATACTGATATCTCAACACCATAGACTCAAGACTCATCTATACTAGAAAAGTGATCATATACCGATCTTCTAGATCGATCACCATCTTCGTAATGATTCTATGATTGGAAGCAATTTATGAATTAATTATGATAACATATATCTTAAATTCTCAACTCTTGAGAATATATATTATCATGCTCATTAACTCAATGGATGTATCATAGATACTTTAAATATATAATATGATAGAAAATAATTTTTTTATTAATTTTAAGTTAAAATTATAAAATTGCTCCTAGAAAGTATTTTATAAGTGTCAGCCAATCTAACTTCTAGGGCACACATCTAACAAACTCCCACTTGTCCTAAAGCTAATTGGCTACGAATCTAAGTTCCATCTTCTCAAGATGGGCTTCGATCTTCTGCTGGCTTAATGGCTTCATCTATAGGTTAGCCATATTATTTGTGGTGTCGACTCTCTTGACCTCGACGATTCCTTCTCCATGTATCCCTTCTCATGATAATCGCAGATGAGGTGGAATTGCTATTTGATGTGCTTGAATTTCTGATGAGACCTTGGCTCTTTAGTTAGAGCTATGGCACCATTGTTGTCGTAGTACAGAGGGATGGCATTTGATGGCATCACTCCAACCTCTGCAATGAACTTCTAGAACCAGAATGCCTCCTTCATAGCTTTCAAAGTAGTGATATACTCTGCTTCCATGGGGGAGTCTGCTATCACAGTCTGCTTGAAACTCTTTTAGCTTACAACATCATCATTGCACAGAAATAGACTTCTAGATATTGACTTTTGATCATCTATATCAAACATAAAGTCTGAGTCTATATACCCCTGAACCTGAAGTTCTCCATTACTAAAGATTAGAAATATATGTATAGTCCTTCTCAAGTATTTAAGGATACATTTCACAAAAGTCTTGTGCTCTTCGTCTGGATTCGACTAATACCTGCTTGTTACACTCACAACATTGTTAGATATGTGTACCCTAGAAGTAAGAATTGGCTAATACTTGTAATATACTTCTAAGGGCAAAATTATAATTTTGATTATAAATAATAAAATAGGTTATTTTCTATCACATATATGTATTTAGTGTCTGTGATACATCCCTTAAGTTAATGGTAATGATAATTCTTATTTTCAAGAGTTGAAAATTTAAGACAAAAATTTTCATTATTAACTCATAAAATGCTCCTGACCATAGGATCATTATGAGGATGGTGATTGATCTGGAAGGTTAGTGTACAATCACTTCTTTATAGTAGATGAGTCTTGAGTCTACGGTGTGGAGATATCAGAGCGAGAGTATAGGTACTCATTAGAGAATGAGGGCACTGAGCGTGACCACCTCGAGCAGTCATAAGAAAGTCTACCTTCTCGTCGATGACTGACTCGAAGCTATAGTGGTGTGTCTGATTCTTTGACCTGAGGTGCATCGGCAGTTCACGTTGAGGGTGTTATAGTTCGACTACACCATAACTGGGTCTGCTAGTCATTCGAAATCCTAACGTGTATGTTGGCTATAGCATGTTCATTATAGGAATTGGATTGCACCAAGAGGAAATTTATCTACCTCGATGGATGAGGAGTAGTCCTATGATGATCATGAGAATCAAGTCCATAAGCCCATGGCCATGGCAAAGAGTGAAATAATAGAAAGAATTTCTATTAAGGTTTTCACATTGAACTTGAATCAAATGATTCAATTATATGATAGAAATTAGGATTTGATGAGTTCACCTTAATCCTAATCTGATCGAGGCTCAAGATAGAAGAACATAATCACATAAGTAGTGGAACCAAGAGGTTCATTTTTAGTTTTGATAGATTGCCATCATATACTACTAGGTGTCACTCTAATGAATTTTGGGAGTAATTAGAATGATTTAGAAGATCGATCATTTCAGTTGTCTAATTTAGAAGAGTTCTGATCCATCGAAAGGAGTTTCGATGATGTCAATGATAGAGATCATGATATATCCCATTACCATACAGAACTGAATATAATTGGCTCACACAAATAAGAGTTTGGATCCGGATATCATCAATTAGACTAATCCAGTTTAGTTGACTTGAATTAAATTCAATTAGGTTCAAGAAAATCATGCTGGCACATAATTGAGTCTAACATTCTTCTATTATCATTAAAAGTTATCTCGACCGAGCCAAATATATTTATGCTCACTCAGGCATCTTTACCTGATCTGACCGAAGCTTGTTTAGGTCATAAAAAGATTATCATAATTTATGAGATAAATTTGAGACAACACCTACCATTTTCCATCACCTACTAGTTCTTGTCCTTTGACTTTGGTCAAACGTTGACCTTTGATCCTTGGACATGTACCCATATATCATGCACCTATAGGAGAGACTTATTGACCAAGTCCACCTACCATTTGGTAGGTAGATGGAGGGCGCATGCCTAGTAAGGTGTGCGCCCCATGTGGATAAACACTGGAGTCCCATACGGATGGGACTCCAGGTTGCTTCTTGGATTCAACCTAGGTGACCCTTACCTATAGACTTTGACCAGTCTTAGGCACCATCTAAGGATGAATCTGTGGGGCTCTCATCTGATTGGATTAGGTGATATCATCCCATCAATCAGATTTAGATCTGATTGCATGAAGTAATATGATTGGCCGGAATGATGTAGTACTGCATGGCGTAGCAGGATCTATAAATAAATCTTGTCTGTGCCCAACTTTTTATGAGTTCCTCTTAGCCTATGCCCCAAGACTGCCCCTCTCCCTCCTCCATGCCATCTTCTGATCCTCTCTCTCCTCTCCATGCTCAAGGAAAGTTAGGCTTCAGTTTGGTGCAATCCAGGCAAGAAAAGGCTGACGAGAAAGGAAGAAGGCAGCACTGCTGTAGAGACGACTGCTGATCTTCAGAAGAAATTTTGAAGATCCTCCAAATTAGATCCAGATCTAACTTTGGAAGATGTAATAAAAAAAGAAGATCTCCAGATCCAGTTTGAGTGGATATCGGTAGAGATCAGGCACTTGCATGGCTAGATCCAGAACCTTAGGCAATTAGTAGGATCATCAAAGGGTAATCGGATTACCCAAATCAAGATAATATTAATTTAGATTTAATTTAATTTAATTTTTTTTCATCAAATCATAAAATTAGATCTAAAAAGTGTCAGATTTGATTTGGATATAAGAAGAAATTTTTAAAATATGCCTCTCGATCCAATCAGATTTGAACGAACCTGACCCAAAAAATCAGGATTTCTCCTTCAACTGGTATCAGAGTCAGGTTGCATAAAATTTATTTAGATCTAATTTAATCTGATAAATTAATAATTTTAGATGTCACTTGAGATATGATTAGATCTAAAATTAGAAAATTATAAAATTAAAATTAATTAATCTAGATCTAAAATGTATGAGATACATAACTAGACTAGGAATAGAATTATTCTATGTGTAGTCTAGTATAATCATAATTCTTATTTGATTAATTATAATTTTGAGATCTATTTATTTACTATTTTTTGATCTTATAAATATTATAATCAGATCTAAAAATAAAAAATAAATTTAATTTAATTTGTTCATATGAGATATGATAGTTGCATGTTTAGACTAGTTGTAAAAAAGTTCTATAAAAGGTCTAGATTAAATTTTATTTGATGTAATCAAATTTAAATTTAATTTTTTAGATGATTATGAGATAATTTAGATCTGAGAAACATGCATGATATGATGTATGCAAAACATATTTTAATTAGATCAATTTTTTATATGAGATATATGCTTAGATCTAATTAGTTTTGTAGATTAGTTGTATTTCTGATTAAGGCATTCCCCTTGGCAGTCCAGTCATAAGAATAAAGTAGGATTTAAAGACCCTCTCCTTCCATTCAATGAGGTGTTCTTATGATATGTAGGGATGCTGCACGTTCGCCCTTAATCAGAAATTAAAAACTTATTTTCTGCAAAATCCTAGATCCTGAAATCCTAGAATCTTATTTACATGTTTTATTTATGAATCCTAAACTTAATTAAGAATTAAGATTATGAAATATTAATTAGATCTAAAATTAAGAATTTCAGGTCTAAGACATATTCATAAAATTGGATTTGGGCTTGGGTAGCTCAATTAGGTCTAGCAGTTGATCAAATCAAATCAAGAGTTGGTTAGATGGGATCAACAGTAGTTAAATTGACCAACCTAATAGGATTAAGCCTGGGTCAAGATCGAGTCACGTGAGTGATCGATCAAGCTAAGACCTAATTAGGCTCAATGGTTAGAGTCTGGATTGTAGGCTAACCTAATTGGTTCTAATTCAACAATTTGATGTCTAAGGTAAGTTTGGCAGATACGACCGACTGATTTTTAATTGGGAGCTACTCGACTCGAATGCATTCTTATCGAGTTAATGGCATATCCCTTCCATCGGTCTCACTTACCTGGTCATAGTTATTGACATAGTTCTGATCTGAGGTGGTCAATAATCTGAGCTAACCCATGCCACAAGGTTAGTCATAATGGTTATGACTATGTCAAGTCTAGTTTAATGAGATATGAATTAAATCTTTCTAAGAAAAGATTAAGTCTAAGGTCTTCCACTATTGTAGATGTATGGGCCCTTCTCAGGGTTGATTATTTTCGACTGGTTACAGTGGCTCAGTTGCATCGAGAAGATGCAACCATGTCTATTAGGCTTTGGATGCTACAGGCTGGAGGATGGATTGGGCTCAATATTTTGGATACGGTGAGAGATCCAATTAGGAATCCAATCTGTGCAAATGGTGGATCTGACTTAACTAAGAAGTGAATCAATATTCTAGACATGATGAGATTCATGAATTAGAGATCAAGTTAGGATGTACCATGATTAGAGAATCATTGAACAAGAGTTGTTCGCTCATTGGCTAACCCATCACCAATAACTGTTAGGTGAGGTGATGAGTAAGTTGGTGGGACTGCACCACCCACTAGAATTTAGTAATCATGGAGATTTTTGCATCTCTACAGAGAAAATGTAGGGATTCAAAAAAATAGTGGGAGATAATTTATTTAAAAATAAAAATTTCTAAATAAATTGGTTAAGTCTTAATTATAATATCTAACTAGAAACTTTGACTCTCTACTGAAAAATATCTGCATCCAACCCATTGGCACGTATCCTGGACACTCATAGACTGACCGAACCAAATTACAAGGATTGGCTCCGAAACTTTAAAATCATTTTGGATTCTAAGAAGTTAACTCATGTACTGGACCAAGACCCTCCCACCTTATCTGCTCATCCATCCGCTGAGCAGAGAGCGTCTCTAGATAAGTGGACAGACGATGATAACAAGACTAGATACTACATATTAGGCTCGATGTCTGATGAACTTTAGTGCCAACATGAAGATATCAGGACTGCTTACCAAATGTTGACTCACCTACAGGAGATATTTGGTGAACAAAGTTGCGCAGCCAAGTATCAAGTTACTAAACGATTATTCAAGGATAAGATGCATGATGGATTGTCAGTCCAAGATCATTGTCTGATGATGATCAAGGACTTGAAAGAGCTTGGGAAGCTTAGAGTGAGGTTGGACTTGGATCTGTAGAATGATATAATTCTATAATCCTTGACTGATATGTATGGGCAGTTCATCATGAACTACCATATGCATAAACTTCAAAATTTCTTAGCCGAACTTATGAACTTGCTGGTTACCGCTGAGCTGCCATGAAAGGTTCTAAAGGCTCAGTGCTTGCTATGAAATGAACTTCTTCTAAGAGAAAGTCTTTTAGAAAGAAGAAGAAGTCTACAAAAAAGCAGAAGGTGGAAGGAGGAAAGAAGAAAAGATAGAGCTGAAGAAGAAGGCCACTGACAAAGAAAAGTATTTCCATTGCAATAATGATGGCCACTGAAAGTGGAACTGCCCTACTTACCTGGCCACCCTAAAGAAGGAGGTAGGTCCTTCTGAAGGTATGCTCATTATTGAGTCAAACCTTATGGTTTCTTCTGCATTCAGTTGGATGCTTGACTCTAGTTCTAGTGCTCACTTATGTACTTCTATGCAGGGTTTTGAGGATAGCAGGAGGCTGAGGGATGGTGAGATGATCCTGCATGTCGAAAATAGAGCAAGAGTTGTTGCCATGGCCGTGGGAATATACCCTCTTTGACTACCATCTGGTTTAGACTTAGTGTTAAAAGACTGTTATTATGTACTTGCAGCAAGCAGAAATTTGATATCTATTTCTTGCCTTGCATTAGAAGGCTATGTAACTTATTTTCTTATGGACCATTGTAACATTCTTTGTGAAAGAAATAAAATTGTAAGTGGTTTCCTTATTAGTGGTCTTTATCAGTTACATGTTGATGTATCTATTTTTAATATCGAGCAAAATGTGAATACCATGAAATGACCTAGGGATAGTCCAAATGATGGATATTTATGGCACCTAAGGCTAGATCATATAGCAGATGATAGAATTAACAAATTGAAGAAAAATGGACTATTGAGTCCGTTGACTTCCGAGTCATATCCAATTTATGAATCATGTCTTCATGGCAAAATGACTAAGCTCCCTTTTGTAGGACATGGGGAAAGGGCCATGGATCTTCTTGCCCTAGTACATACTGATGTGTGCGGCCCATTTGATGTGCCGGCTAGAGGCAACTTTGTCTACATCATAATCTTTACTGATGATTTGTCTAGGTATGGGTATGTGTATCTTATGAGATACAAGTTTAAAGCTTTTGAAAAGTTCAAAGAATTCAGACATGAAGTAGAAAAGCAAACAGAAAAATCCATTAACATTCTTCGATAAGATTAAGGAGGTGAATACCTTAGTCAGGAATTCCTAGACTATCTCAAAGAAAATGGCATAATCTCTTAAAATGGCATAGTCTCTTAATGGACTCCACCTGAAATACCTCAACTCAATGAAATTTCAGAATGGAGGAACCAGATCCTATTAGATATGGTCCGATCCATGATGAGCTTTATAGACCTTTCTGATTTTTTTTGGGGATACCATTTGTTAACTGCAATATACTTACTGAATAAGGTTCCCTCTAAAATCATTCCTACCATACTGTATGAGATATGGCATGGTAAGAAACCAAGTCTGAGTCATCTCAGAATTTGGGGTTGTCTGGCTCATGTCAAAAGACAACAAGCGAACCATATCTAATAGGATCATGAAATAAAGAGCATGAAATTAAAAATAAAAATAAATATTGTATTAATTAAAATGTTCATAATTTAAATACATAAAAAAATAAATAAATAAAATAGGCTAATCTCTGATCTTGGATCAGCATCGGTAGAAAGATAGTGTAGAAGCCTAGCTCTTCTTCTCGATATCCGTTGCTTTGAAGTAGCCTCTAATCCAAAGTCTGGCTTTACCCTATACCAAAGCTTCACCTTGATCGAAGATTATGAATTCTGGAAGCCTGGGGTTTTATTTATAGAGCTAGGAGGAGTTGAAAATTTTCTTCTAGACAATGTGGGATAAAGAGCCTTTTTAATCATCAAAATAGGAAGAAATTCGAGTAAAATTTGGATTAAAATAGCTTTAAGATGAATCTAGTGAAGTTTGGTGAAATGTAGCCATTTAGTAGAAATCCAACGAACTAAAAATCATCAAAATCGAATGTGTATCAACCCAGATTAAGTAGGATTAAATTTTGGCCATTGATCGTATGTTGATGGAGAAAATCTGGCCGCTGATCATGCATTGGGAGTCCTAATCACCGTCGGAAGCATTCTGGACCGTTGGATCTGAGTCAGATGTGAGCACTATCATCCGATGGTGATCTGCATGAAGTCTAAAGCTAAATCAAAGTAGGAAATTTCCTTCACCATCCGATCTTGATCGCAATCAACCAGATCCATCCGATCGTGCCTTTACAATTTCCATAGACCGCATGGATCCACTACACCACACACCGCAACGAATCAGCACCTCTTATCATCGAGTGAAAAGTCCAAAATATCCTATGAGCCATGATAGATTTTCTATAAATTCTTTAAGGGTCTAGGTCCACCATATGTCGCTCCATGATTTGCCAATTTCTCTTGAGCTGGCGGTCCACACCTGGATCGTGGATCAGCTGATGGCTTTCGGGGCTGAGTTGGCTAGCATGGCTAGCTTGGTGCGCTAGCTTTGTCAGCTTGGCTCAGCACGTTTGGATGTGCTGACTGATATGGCACATCAGCTTGAGCCGATTGAGCCATATGTTATTTTTTATTTAATTTTTATTTATTTTATTTCTTTAAAAATTTATATCTTCTCTATTTTAGTTTTGTTTTGCTTGAAACTTATTTTGTTATGATCAAAAAAATAAGCTCTTTCTACTAATAATAAAATTTATTTTTTTCTTTTTATTTTTTTTAATTAATTTTTTTAATAAATAGAAATATGAATTTCTTAAAAATATGTATAAATTAATTATTAATTTTTAAAAATTAATATAAATTTATTGATAAATTAATACTTTTATTGATGAATTTATGGTACTTATCAGCTACTGAAAAGAAGGTATCCTGATAGTCAATACTTTTACACTGACTATATCCTTTAACCATTAACCTAGTCTTGAATGTCTCTATATTTTCATTTACACCTATCTTTCTCTTGAAATCTATTTACACCCAATTGGTACTATACCTTCAGGTGGATCTACCAAGATCCAGGCTTGGTTCGAGTATATTGAGTCAATCTCTACTTTATTGCCCCTAGCTATTTGTTGGAGTCGATATTTGAAATTGCCTCATCATAAATTTTAGAATCATCACCATCAACCCTATTTTCCATGAGAAATATTTTCTCTGCATCCTCTAAAATAGTACCTATGTACCTCTCTAGAGGATGAAAAATCCTATTTGACCTACGAGGTGGAGGAGGTAGTGTGTGGAACAGCTCAAACTAACTGGGTTCCTCAGGTTTCTTAGCTCGTTACTCTTTGAAAATTTTTCCTCAAACCTAATCTATCTTTCAATGCCACCATCTTGAATAAATAGTTTTTCAAGAAAAATGGCATGTCAACTTACGATCACATTATGATCTTTAGGAAGATAGAAGTAATATCCTAATGACTATTTAGGATATCCAATAAATCAAGCTTTAAATGATCTAGACTCTAATTTATCCGCTTGCTGTCTCTTGATATGAATCGGATAACCCCAAATTCTAAGATGACTTAGATTTGGCTTCTTACCATGCCATATCTCATACAGTGTGATAGAAATGGTTTTAGATGGAACCCTATTCAGTAGGTAAATAGCTGTTATTAAACTATATTCCCAAAGAAATTCATGAAGATCTATGAAGCTCATCATGGAATGGACCATATCCAATAGGATCCAATTTCTCCATTCTGAAATTCCATTGAGTTGAGAAATTTTAGGTGGAGTCCATTATGAGACTATGCCATTATCCTTAAGATAGTCTAAAAATTTTTTACTAAGGTATTCACCTTCTCGATCTGATCGAAGAACTTTAATGGACTTTCTAGTTTACTTTTTCATTTCATATCTAAATTTTTTGAATTTTTCAAAGGCTTCAGACTTGTATCACATCAAGTACACATACCCATACCAAGATAAATGATCGATAAAAATAATGAAGTAGATAAAGTTACCTCTAGTTGGCACATCAAATGGGCCGCACACATTTGTACGTACTAGAGCAAGTAGGTCGGTGGCCCTTTCCCCATGTGCTATAAAAGGTAGCTTGATCATTTTACCTTGAAAGCATGATTGATATATTGGATATGACTCTAAAGTCAATGGATCTATTAGTCTGGATTTCTATAATTTGTTAATCCTATCTTTAGCTATATGACCTAGCCTAAGGTGCCACAGATATCCTTTGTTGATACTATCTCTAGGTTATTTTGATCCTATGGTATTCATGTTTTGCTCAACATTGAACACAGAAACATCTACATGTAATTGATAGAGATCGATAATTAAGAAATCACTTGTAATTTTATTTCTTTCAAAAAAAATAGTATAGTGGTCCATAAAAAAGCTAATTACATAACTTTCTTATGCTAAATATGAAATAGAAATTAAATTTCTACTTATAGTAGGCACAAAATAATAGTTCTTAAAAACTAAAACATATCCAAATGGTAATCGAAGAGAGGATGATCCAATGTTCACAATAGCAATTCTTGCTTAATTTCTGACATGTAGGATCATCTCACCATCCCTCAGCCTCCTACTATCTTTAAGATCTTGCATAGAAGTGCATAAATGAACACCAAAACCAGAGTCAAGCACGCAACTGGATGTAGAAGAAATCATAAGGTTAGTCTTAATGACGAGCATACCTACAAAAGGTCCTCCTTTCTTGTTTTTCAGGCCGGCTAGGTATGCAGGGCAGTTCTATTATGGTATCAACTCGCCCTGATACCAAACAGTTGGAATATCAGCTACTCTAATACTGCTTGTTAAGAATCTAGTACCAAATTATTATAGTAGAAAGAAAAAAAAAATAAAATAAGAAAATAATTAAGTATGTGGATCAGCCTAAAGGCTCGCCTCAACGGGGCATGCAAAGCTTCACTATAAAAGAAAAAAATAGATACAAGAGGAGAACACCCACTCTCAACTCACCGTACATAAATCTCTCTTAACTAGAAGTTATCCTTACAAAAACTCTCTCAGAATCCTAGAAAATCCATAGAAACTACAAGATGCTCTACCCTCACAGCCTCCTCATCAGATGCTATGCACCTATTGCTTCTCTCTCTCACAGGCTGCACATGCTGCACATACTCGAACTCTACCAAACTCCTTTCGATGGTTGCTTGAGCCTCTCTACGTGTCTCTCATGCCACATGCCACCTTTTTCTGCTCCATAGTATCTCAACCCTTTAAATAGGATGAGAATCCTCTTCTCAACAGTTCATAGGAGTCCTAGTAGGGCTCGTTCTCCTAATATGAGTCAAACATGTCCTTGATGGAGTCTTGAAATATTTTTCAACCTTCAGATTACGACCGCAACCCTCCATGGCTATTGGATCCTATGGTCCATGCACAACTACCGTAGAACCCTTAGATTAATCACAATCCGAGTTCAAATAGAAAAAATCCCATCGTGTTCTATTTGCATCCATCGAGCCGGCTCAGTCAGGGGTCAAGCTGGCTGGACTGTATCTCGCTTGGACTCCTGCTGTCTATCTATCTAAGAGAGCCAGTTTGGCTATGGTTCGAGTTGGCTCGATCTCAATCCAAGCGAGTTTGACCGCATATCAGAGCTGGCCCAACTGCTATGCTGAAAATTGATTCTCTTCTTGCTGTGGATCAAATTTAAGATATCAAATCCTAACAATCTCCATCTTGACTCGACATTCGACCTTCACCTAACTTTGAGAGCTTATGATCCATCTCACCTCCATGCCATAGGGCACGCCTGCTGATCATAGATGGGCAAACATAGGAGTCGAGCCAGATCGCTCGATCCCACCTCTATCATGGGCTATATCCACTTTGACCAAAGACTTGCTCAGAAAATTCTCCTATGGCAATAGAAACTTCACTTTGCGACGTCGCCTCTCATCCTCCTGAGTCTTCCATCTCATGCCCGATCCACCTCCACCTAGAGCTCCACCTCACACTGGGCTTTCTAACATGAGGTAATGTCCTCCATACTTTCTTCCTCTTAGCACCATCCTTTTACCGTGCATGACCTTTAGAATTCCTTTATCAACTTTCCATCTAAAGCCGATCGAATCTAGTCTGCTCAGTGAGATTAGATTCTTCTTAAAGTTGGGTATGTATCAAACCTCATCCAACTTTTTTACTGTTCTATCATGGAGCTTCATGCTGACTGTCCTACTACCTTTGATCTCATAGATCGATCCATCTGGTAGGAACACAGTGCCCTCATCGATCTTCAGGGAGTCAAACATCTTCTCTCTGCAACATACATGATAAAAATAAGTAGAATCCATAATCCACTAGGAAGAAGAAGTAGATACCTCATCAGTAACTAGAAGAATACCATCACTGCCTTCTATATCACTACTGGCCACTGCCATAGTAGCCCTCATCCAATCCTTGAGTTGCGGGCAATCCTTGACTTGATGCCCCAACTTATCGCACCTGTAGCATCTGATCTTGCTTTGGTCTCTCATCTTGGACCTGATCATCCTTCTTGCAATCCTCTGTTGCTCCATCTACTGCCTCCTACTCATTCAAAAAGCACCAAAGCTGAGCTACTACCATCTGAGCTCGAAGCGAGGTTCTTCCTTCTCAGAATCTCATTCTGAAGTATCGCTATAATGACCTCGTCCATCTTGATGGTGTTTTTTTTACTAGAAGAGCAGTCACCAAGGACTCATACAAGGGGAAAGCGATGCTAGCAAGACCAATGCCCTGATCTTTTTCTCAATTTTTTCATCAATGCTAAGGAGGTTGGTGAGGATCTTTTGAAAGTTGGATAGATGCTCCTGCATGCTCTGACTTTCATCCATTCACAGCTGGTAGAACTATCTCCAAAGAAATAGTATGTTAATGAGCGACTTCGCCATGTATAATACTTCAAGCTTCGACCATAGCACTATCGAAAAAGTCTCGCAAAGTACATGGATCACCACATCATCCATTACATACAAGCAAATTGTACCCACCGCCTGCATCTGAATCCATTTTCAATCCTTCATCTCTATGGTAGCTGGCATCTCATCATTCAAGAGATCATCGATCAACCCATGTTGGATGAGGACATCCTTTATCCTAGCTTGCCATAAGGAGAAATTATCCTTTCCATCGAATTTGTTGATCTCCATCTCAATTGCACTTGTCTTCTCCATATTCTTCAATCTCTATCTACTGCTATAATCTATGCTTTGGTACTATCTAGCTCTGATAACAATTATTATGGTATTAACTCGCTCTGATACCAAACTATTAGAATATCAGCTACTCTGATATCGCTTGTTAAAGATCTAGTATCAAATTATTATGGCAAGAAGAAGAAAAAAATAAAATAAGAAAATAATCAAGTACATAGATCAGCCTAAAGGCTCGCCTCCATGGGGCATGCAAAGCTTCACTATGAAAGAGAAAAATAGGTATAAGAGAAGAATACCAACTCTCAACTCATCATACATAAATCTCTCTTAACTAAAAGCTAGCCTCACAAAAGCTCTCTTAGAATCCTAAGAGATCCACAGAAGCTACAAGATGCTCTGCCCTCATAGCCTCCTCGTCGGATAATATGCACCTGTTGCTTCTCTTTCTCACGGGTCGCACGTGCTCGATGCTCTATCATGCTCCTCTTGGTGGCTTCCTGAGCCTCTCTACGTGCCTCTGACACCACACGCACCATCTTTTTCTGCTCCATAGCATCTTAACCCTTTAAATAGGATGAAAATCCTCTTCTCATCAGTTCGTAGGAGTCCTAACAGGGCTTATTGTCCTAATATGAGTTGAACATATCCTTGATGGAGTCTTGAAATATTTTTTGACCTTCAGATCATGACCACAACCCTCCATAGCCACTGGATCCTGTGGTCCATGCATAACTCCTATAGATCTCTTGGATTAATTATAATTTGAGTTCAAACAAAAAAAACCCCATCGTATTTTGGTCACCTCCATTGAGCTGGCTCGATCAGGGGTCAAGCTGGCTTGACTGCATCTCGTCCGGACTCTTGCTGTCTATCTACCTGAGAGAGCAAACTCGACTATGGTTCGAGCTGGCTCAATCTCAGTTCGAGCAGGCTCAACCATGTATCAGAGTCAGCCCTACTACTGTGCTGAAAACTAATTATCTTCTTGCTATGGGTTGAATTCAAGGCAGCAAATCCTAATAAGTTCCATTTCCAATGTGAAGGGAAGATTCGGATTTTTCGGATCAGGTTCATTCAGATTTGATTGGATCAAGAGAGATATCTCAAAAATTTTTCTTTTAAAACTATATCAGATCTGAGATATTTTAAATTTGATTATATAGATCTAATAAAATAAAATAACATAAAATAAAATTTGATTTAATTTGTACCTTTTGTTAGGTAATCAGATTACCCTATGATGATCCTATTGATTGCCTGAGATTCTAAATCTAGCCACGCAAGTGCCTAGCCTCTATCGGTATCCACTCAAGCTAGATTTGAAGATCTTCTTCTTCTTTATCACCTCTCCAAATATCATATCTAGATCTGATTTGGAGGATCTTCAAAATACCTTCTAAAGATCTGGAATCGTTTCTTACAGCAGTGCTGCCTTCTTCCTTTCTCGTCACCTTTCTCTTGCTTGGATCGCATCAAACTGGAGCCCAAACCTCCTTGGGCGTGAAGAGGAGAGAGAGGACCAAAAGATGGCATGGAGGGAGAGGGTAAGCCTTGTGGTGTGGGCTATGGGTTGATTCTCTCGAAAGCTAGGCACAGATAGGGTTTATATAGATCCTACTGCACCATGCATTACCACATCATCTCGACTAATCACGTCGCTTCATGCAATCAAATCTAAATCTGATTGGTGGGGTGACATTATCTGATCCAATTAGATGAGAGCCCCCTCAAATCATCCTTAGGTGGTGCCAAGACTGGTCAAAGCAGAGTCCCTTGGCGCCTCCTAAGTTGATTCCAACAAGCAACCTGGAGTCCCATCTGTATGGGACTCTAGGCATCCCTATCATTGGGCGCACGCCTCCTTAGGTGTGTGCCCCCTTCTTTCCATTTTCTAGCAAGGTGATAAGGCCCTATCTACTCTCCTATGGGTGCATGACACATGGATAAATGTCTAAGTATCAAAGGTCAACGTTTGACCAAAGTCAAAAGATAAGAATTGGCAGGTGACGAAAAATGGCCGGTGTTGTCTTCAATTTATCGCATAAATTAAGATAATCCTTTTCTGACCTAGACAAGCTCCAGTCAAACCAGGTAAAGATATCTGAGTGAGCATAAACATATTTGGCTCAGTCGAGATAACTTTTAATGATAGTAGAAGGAGAACATTAGCATCAATCGTGTGCTAGCATGATTTCTTTGAACCTAATTGAATCTAATTCAAATCAATTGAACTGAGTTAGTCTAATTGATGATATCCAGATCCAAATTCTTATTTGTGTAATCTAGTTAGATTTAGTTCTATATGATAATGGGATATGTCATGATCTCTATCATCGACATCATCGAAACACCTTCCGATGGATCAGAACTCTTCTAATTCAGACAACTAGAATGATCGGTCATCTAAATCATTCTAATTGCTCCCAAAATCCATCAGTGATACCTGCAACATATGGTGGCAATCCATCAAACAAAAAATGAATCTCTCAGTGCAGCTATCTATATGATTATGTTCTTCTATCTTGAGCCCCTGAGCAGATTAGGGATAAGGTGAACTCATCATATCCTAATTTCTGTCATATGATTTAATCATTTGATTCAAGTCTGATGTGAAAACCTTAATAAAAACTCTTTCTATTATTTTACTCTGCCATGGCCATGGGCTTATGAACTTGATTCTCATGATCATCATAGGACTGCTCCTCATCTACCGTGGTAGATAGATTCCCTCTTGATGCAATCCAATTCCTATAATGAATATGCTATAGCCAACATACACCTCAGGATTCCGAATGGCTAGGAGATTGAGTTATGGTGTAGTCAAATTATAACACCCTCAAGATGAACTATCGATGCATCTCAGATCAAAGAACCAGATATACCACTGTAGCTTTGAGCCAGTCATCGACGAGAAGGTAGACTTTCTTATGACTGCTCGAGGTGGTCACGCTCAGTGTCCTCATTCTCTAATGGGTATCTGTACTCTCGCTCCATTGTGTCTACACTATAGACTCAAGACTCATCTACTATAAAGAAGCAATTGTACACCAACCTTTCGAATCAATCACCATCCTCATGATGATACTACGGTCGGGAGCATTTTATGAGTTAGTAACAAAAATTCATGTCTTAAATTTTCAACTCTTGAAAATATGAATTATCATTACCATTAACTCAAGTGATGTATCACATACACTAAATACACATTTGTGATATCAAATAATCTATTTTATTATTTATAGTCAAAATTATAATTTTATCTCTAGAAGTGTATTACAAGTGTCAGTCAATTCTGGCTTCTAGGGCACATATATCTAACACATTGACCATCAGAGTTGCAGTAGAAACACTTTTCTTTCTCGATGGTCTTTTTCTTTGGCTCGCTCTTCTTCTTCTTCTCCTCGATTTTTTGCTTCTTTGCAGACTTCTTTTTTCTTCCAAAAGACTTTCTCTTGGTAGAAGTCCACTCCACAGTAAAAACTAAACTCTTTAAACCCTTTAAAGTCAGCTCAGCAGTAACCAGTATATTCATCAACTCCGCCAAGGTGCACTGGAGCTTCTTCATATAGAAGTTCATAATGATCTGTCCATACAAATCAGTCAATGACTGTAGGATCACATCAATCTACAGTTTCTTATTCATCAAAACATTGAGCTTCTCAAGCTCTTTTAGGTCCTTGATCATCGCTAGGCAATGATCTTAGATCGACTTCCTATCATGCATCTATGCTTTAAAGAGTCTTCCTAAGACTTGGTAGCGCTCTGCACGACTCTATTCACCAAACAACTCTTGTAGGTGAGCCAACATTTGGCATGCAATCCTAATGTCCCCATGTTGGCACTATAACTCATCAAACATTGAGCCTAACATATAGCATCTGACTTTATTATCATCGTTAGACCACTTTTCATGAGATATTTTCTGATTAGCAGTCAGACGGGTTGGAAGAGTGAAAAGTTTCTGATCCAATATATAGGATAGCTTCTCGAAACTCAAAATGATTTTCAAGTTTCAAAGCCAATCCTTATAATTGGGTCTAGTCAATCATGGGTATCTAGGATTTAGGCTAGGGAGTTTGATGTAGACATTTTTCTTTAGAGAGTTAAAATTTTTAGTTAGATTTGTAATTGAATTAATCAATTTATTTAGAAATTTTTTTTTAAATAAATTTTAGCTTCCATTATTTTCTTGAATCTTTACACTCCCTTAATAGAGATAGGAAAGTCTCCATGAATATTGATTTTTAGTGGATGGTGCGGTCCCACCGACTGACTCACCACCTCACCTAACAGTTATTGATGATGGATCAGTCAATGGGTGGACAACACTTGTCTAATATTTCTTCAAATATGGTGCACCCAAACTCAGTCTCTAATTCATGAAGCTCACCATGCTCAGAATATTGTTCCACTCCTTAATTAAGTTAGATCCACCATTTGAACAAACTAAATTTTTGATTGGGACCCTCACCATATCTAGAATATTGAGCTCAACCCATCCTCCAATCTATAGCATCCTAATCCTAATAGATGTGGTTGCATCTTCTCAATGCAATTGAACCACTGTATCCAGCAAAGAACAATCAACCCCAGAAAGGGTCCGCACATCTACAAAGATGGAAGATCAATTGACTTAATATTTTCTTAGAAAGATATCAATTTAGGTCTCATAGACTTGACTAGTCATAACGATTATGATTAACCTAATGGCATGGGTTAGCTCTAATCATTAGCCACCTCAAACTAGAACTGGATTAACCCAATTAGCCAGGTAAGTGAGATTGATGGGAGGGATATGCCATTAACTCGTAGTGAATGCATTTAGGTCGAGTAGCTCCTAATTAAAGACCACCAGTTATATCTGCCAAACTTATCTTAGACATTGATTTGTCTAACCAAAACTAATTGGGTTAGCTTACAATCTAGGCTCGAACTACAAAGCCAAATTAGGTCTTAAAATGGTCGACTATATATAACTGTGAGTCAACCTTGACCAAGACTTACATCTAATGGGCTAGTTAAATCTAGGCACTCTTGATCCCACCTAACCAACTCTTGATTTGGTTTGATTAAGCACTAGACCTAATCAAGCTACCCATTTCCGAACCCATGTTTTATAAAAATATCTTATATCTAAAAATTTATAATTTTTAAATCCAATTAATTTTATAAACTTAATGCTTAATTAAGTCCAAGGATCCATAAAATAAAACATGCATCAAAGATCCTAGGATTTTTGGATCTAAGATTTTATAGAAAAGTAAGTTTTTAATTTTTGATTAAAGACTAATGCACAGCACCCCTACACGACATAAGAGCATCCCATCAAATAGGAATCGAGGGCCTTTAAACTCTTCTTATTATTATGACCAGATAGCCAAAGAGAATGCTTTAATCAAAAATATAAACTACACTACAAAATAGTTAGATCTAACATATATATCACATATATGATTAAAGATCTAACCTACATGTGCTTTGTATATATCACATATATCAATTTAAAATATTTAAATTTATATTTTAGATCTGATTACATCTAATGTAATATCTAAAAATTAAAATTTAAATAATCATATCATAAAAATTTTAGATCTAGACTAATCATAGTATAGAACTATAGAACTAGTCTAAACATGTATTGCATATATCACATATATGAAAATTTTAAATGCATCTATTGATTTCGTATCTAATTACATTTTATGTAACATCTAAAATCTAAATGATCGGATCATAAAAAAAAAATCAAATTAAATTTAAAATAGATCTAGAACTACAAACCTGGCTCTGATACCAATTGAATGAATCACTATTCCTACACCGTAGGATCAATCTGATCAGATCAGATCTGAAGAGGAATTTTCAAAAAAATTTTCTAATCATTTGATTAGATCTAAAAGTCCTCAAATCTGATTAGATTGATTTAAAAATAAAAATAAAAATAAAATTAAATTTGTAACATTTCATGTTACCTGATCGGGTTAATGGTTTACTAGTAGCGATGATCTGACAAAGCTTCGAGATTCCGATGCTAGCCATGCACGTGCCTAACCTTTACCAAAATCCACTAGGGTTAGATCTGAAGGTCTCCTCCTTTTTGATCTAATGTCAAAAATTTAGATCTAGAATCAAACTACGGTCCATCAGATTTAATCTTTAGTAGCAATGCATCCATCTCATGAATATCATTGTCTCAACTTGTTCTCCACAGCAGCAGCCTTCTACCTTTGAAGCTAATTTCGCCCAACACCTTTAGCATGGAGAAGAGAAGGATAATCAGGGAGGGAGGCATGCTGATAGATGGAGAGATAGGATGGTGGCATGGGAACATTGGGATTGATAAAACCCTAGGGCGTAGGGTCTTTAAATAGACCAACTGAACCCCAAGAGTCCTAAAGCCTTAAGCAAATACTTTGCTAAAAGTAGAAGGACTCCTTAAATTTCTCCATGCCACATCTAAATTTTCACTTAATTTTATCACACAAAATTGCATGGAAAATGACACCATATAGTTTGGATAAAACCAAGTTGGCACAGGGCTTTTATCTCCAAAGATTTTGATCTCATCAAAACTCCTTGACCCATTCAAAACTTTTTGAATGGGGCACATGCCCCTAGAAATTCTCTAGGGGGCTTACACCCCTCTTCTTTAATTCCTGCAAAGATGGGTCAATGATGACCCTTATCCTATTCCCATCTGATGGGATTAAGATAAGCCCTGAAATGGTTAGGACAAGCCCTGATTTGATCAGGACAAGCTCCAGTTAGATCATGCTAAATCTATACAGGATTTCTAGATGAGTCAAATCTAATTTGGCTTAATCGAGACAAACTAAAAAGATGATAGAAGGAGAAAGTCAGGTTCAATTGTGTGCTAGCTAGCACGATTTTCTTGAATCTGACTGGATCTAATTCAAATTAATCAAACTAGATTAGCCTAATTGATGATATCCAAATCCAAACTCTTATTTATGTGATCTAGTTAGGTTCAATTTTGTATGGTAATGGGATATGTCACGATCTCCATCATCGACATCATCGAAGCATTTTTCAATGGACTAGAACTCTTTTAATTCATCCAATTAAAATCATCGATCATCAAGATAATTCTAGTTGATCCCAAAATCTACTAGTGACACCTAGCAGTATATGGTGGCAATCCATCAAAACTAAATACGAATCTCTCGATGCAGCTACCTATGTAGTTTAGTTCTTCTATCATGAGCTTTGAGAGGATCTAATTCAACGTCAACTCATCAAACCCTACACCTGTTATATGAATAAATCATTCGATTCAAGTCTGATGTGAAATCCTAATAGAAACTTTTTTAATCAGGATAAGCTCCAATTAGATCATGATAAATCTATACAGGATTTCTAGATGAGTCAAATCTAATTTGGTTTAATCGAGACAAACTAAAAGGATGATAGAAAGAGAAAGTCAGACTCAATCGTGTGCTAGCTAGCACGATTTTTTTGAACCTGACAGGATCTAATTCAAATTAATCAAATTAGATTAGCCCAATTGATGATGTCCAAACCCAAACTCTTATTTATGTGATCTAGTTAGATTCAATTTTGTTTGGTAATAGGATATATCATGATCTCCATCATCGACATCATCGAAACATATTTTGATGGACTAGAACTCTTCTAATTCATCCAATTAAAATCATCAATCATCAAGATAATTCTAATTGATCCCAAAATCTACTAGTGACACCTAGCAGTATATGGTAGCAATCCATCATAACCAAATACAAACCTCTCGATGTAGCTATCTATGTGATTTGGTTCTTTTATCATAAGCTTTGACAGGATCTAAGTCAATGTGAACTCGTCAGACCCTACACCTGCTATATGAATAAATCATTCGATTCAAGTCTGATGTGAAATCCTAATAGAAACTTTTTTCTATTATTTTTTACACTACAATGGCTAAGGGCATAAGGACTCGATCTCATGATCTGTTAGGATTCGACACCTCGAATTCAACCCATAGTAGAGGAGAATCAAATCATCAAGTAGTCGAGCTAGCTTGGATACAAGGTCGAGTCAGCTTGAATTGAGATCAAGCCAACTCGAACCATAATCAAGCCAGCCCTCTCATGCAGATAGAAAGCAATAGTTCAAGCAAGATGCGATCAAGCCAGCTCGACCCCTGATAGAGCTAGCTCGATAGAGATGAATAGAATAGGATGGAATTTTCTATTTAGACTCAGATTGTAATTAATCTAAAGAGTTTATAAGAGTTGCACATGGACCACAAGATCCAGCAACCATGGAGGGCTACGGTCATGATCTAAAGATTGGCAAATATTCCAAGACTCCATCAAGATCATGTTTGACTCATATTAGGAGAAAAAGTTCTGTTAGGACTTCTATGAACTACTGAGAAGAGGATTCTCATCCTATTTAAAGAACTAAGATGCTGTAGAGCAGGAGGTGGTGCATATGGCATGAGAGGCATGTAGAGAGGCTCAAGCAACCATCGAGAGGAGCTTAGCAGAGTGTCGAGTATGTGCAGCCCATGAGAGAGCGAAGTAATAGGTGCATAGCATCCGACATGGAGGTTGTGAGGGCAAAGCATCTTGTAGCTTCTGAGGGTCTCTTTAAGATTCTGAGAGAGCTTTTGTGAGGATAACTTCTAGTTCAGAGAGATTTATATATGGTAAGTTGAGAGTAGGTGTTCTGCTCTCGTACCTATTTTTTTTTTTATAGTGGAGCTTTGCATGCCTCGTGAAGGCGAGCCTTTGGACTGATCCATATACTTGATTATTTTCTTATTTTAAATTTTTTTTTTCCTACTATAATATTCTGGTACTCGATCCTTAATAAGTGGTATCAGAGTAGCTGATATCCTAATAGATTGGTATCAAAGCTAGGCAATACTAAAGCACAAACTACAGTAGTGGATAGAGATTGAAGAATATGGAGAAGACAAGTGCAATCAATGAAGGAAAATCCTGATTTCCCAGACCAGATTCATTCAGATCTGATTGGATCAAGAGATATATTTTAATTTTTTTTTTCTTTAATCTAGATCAGATCTAGGATGTTTTAGATCTAATCTTTATTATTTTAATAATTAAAATAAATTTAGATAAATTAAATCAAATTTAATTTACCTTAACATATGGCAATCCTATTACCCGTTGATGATCCTGTAAGCAGCGGAAGATTCTGGATCTAGCCATGCAAGTGCCTGACCTCTACTGGTATCCACTTAGGTTGGATCTAGAGATCCTCTTCTTCACTATCACATCTCCAGAAATTAGACCTAAATCTAATTTAGAGGATCTTCAAAATACCTTTCGAAGATCAGCAGTAGTCCTTTGCAGCAGCGCTGCCTTCTAGCTTTCTATCGTCTTTCTCTCATCTGGATTGCACCAGCTTGGATCCCAAACCACTTTGGGCATGGAGAGGAGAGGGAGAAGATGGACTTGGCATGGAGGAGGAGGAGAGAGGCAGCCTTGGGGCGTGGAGAAATTTTTAGATACTCCTTGAGTTGGGCGTAGGGTCTTATTTATAGACTATGCATGATCCAACTCCTCTTCTTCCCAACCAATCACAATCCTTTATGAAATTTGATCTAAATCTGATTGGTGGAAGTAGAGTCCCTTGGATTCCTTCTTAGATGGTGCCTAAGACCAGTCAAACTTGGTTATTTGGAGAAGTCTAATCGGAATCTAAAAAGGAGATGGAGTCCCTATCCAACAGAGACTCCTGGGCGCCTCCAGCTTGGGCACACGCCAAGGGTGGCGTGCGCCCTCCACCTTGCCAGGTTTTGGCAAGGGGACAAGCCCCCACCAGCTCTCCAATAGGTGCATGACACGTGGATAGAAGTCAAAGTGTCAATGGTCAACATTTGACCAGTCAAAGGTCAACTTTTGACCAAAATGAAAGGATGAGAAATGGCAGGTGACCAAAAATGGTAGGTATTGTCTTACAAAATAAGACAACCCTTTTCTAACCTGGACAAGCTCCAGTCAGACCAAGTGAAGGCCTCTAATCGAGTACAAACTCCTTTGGTTCAGTCAGGACAACTATTTATGATAGTAAAAGAAGAACGTTAGGTTCAATCGAGTGCTAGCACGATTTTCTTGAACCAAATTGAATCTCATTCAGATCAATTGAACTGGATTTGTTCAATTGATGATCACCAGAACAAACCCTTGTTTGTGTGATCTAGTTAGGTTTAATTCTGTATGGTAATGGGATATGTCATGATCTCTATCATCGACATCATCAAAACTTCTTTCAATGGATCAGAACTTTTCTGATTCGAACAGCTAGAATGATCGATCATCTAAATCATTCTAATTGCTCCCAAAATCCATCAGTGACACCTAGCAGTATATGGTGGCAACCCATTAGAGCTGAATGTGAACCTCTTGGTGTAGCTACCTGTGTGATTAAGTTCTTCTATCTTGAGTCCTGATAAGATTAGGGTTAAGGTGAACTCATCAATCCCTAGTTTCTATCATATGATGTAATCATTCGATTCAAGTCTGATGTGAAAATCTAAATAGAAACTCTTTCTACTATTTTACTCTGCCATGGCCATGGGCTTCTGGACTTGATTCTCATGATCATCATAGGGCTGCTCCTCTACCATCGAGGTAGATAGATTCCATTTTGATGCAATCCAATTCCTATAATGAACATGCTATAGCCAAAATACACCTCAAGATTCTATATGGCTAGGAGACCGAGTTATGGTGTAGTCAAACTATAACACTCTCATGGTGAACTATCGATACACCTCAGATCAAAGAACCAAACACACCACTGCAGCATCGAGTCAGTCATTGACGAGAAGGTAGACTTCCTAATGACCAGTCGAGGTGGTCACGCTCAGTGCCCTCATTCTCTAATGAGTACCTGTACTCTTGCTTCGATGTCTCCACACCGTAGACTCAAGACTCATCTACTAAAGAGAAGCAATTGTGCACCAACCTTTCGGATCCATCACCATTCTCGTGATGATCCTATGGTCGGGAGAATTTTATGAGTTAATAATAATTATTCATGTCTTAAATTTTCAACTCTTGAAAATATGAATTATCATTACCATTGACTCAAAGGATGTATCACAGACACTAAATACACATATGTGATAGAAAATATCCCATTTTATTGATTATAATCAAAATTATAATTTTGCCCCTAGAAGTGTATTATAAGTGTCAGCCAATTTTGGCTTCTAGGGCACATATATCTAACAATCAAGATGGAGGTCAATAGATTTGATGGAAAGGATAATTTCTTCTTATGGCAAGCAAGGATAAAGAATGTCCTCATCCAACATGGGTTGATCGATACTTTCTTGAATGACGAGATGCCAGCTACCATAGAAATGAAGGATTGGAAGTGGATCCAGATGTAGGCGATGAGCATAATTTGCTTATACCTAGTGGATGATGTAGTGATCCTATTAGATGTGTACCCTAGAAGTCAGATTGGCTAATACTTGTAATACACTTCTAAGGCTAATTTTATAATTTTGACTATAAATTAATAAAAAAATTATTTTCTATCATAGTGTGTATTTAAAGTGTATGTGATACATCCTATGAGTTAATGGTAATGATAATTCATATTTTTAAGGAGTTGAAAATTTAAGACATGAATTTTCATAATTAACTCATAAACTGCTTCCGATCGTAGGATCATCATGAGAATGATGACTGATCTGAAAGGTTGGTGTATGATCGCTTTCTTTGAGTAGATGAGTCTTGAGTTTATGGTGTGGAGATATCAGAGAGAGAGTATAGATACTCGTTAGAGAATGAGAGCACTGAGCGTGACCACCTCAAGCATTCATAAGAAAGTGTACCTTCTCATTAATGACTGGCTCGATGTTGCAGTAGTGTGTCTGGTTCTTTGACCTGAGGTGCATCGGCAATTTATCTTGAGGGTGTTATAGTTTGACTACACCATAACTTGATCTCTTAGCTATTCAGAATTTTGAGGTGTATGTTGGCTATGGTACGTTCACTGTAGGAATTGGATTGCACCAATAAGAAATATATCAACCTCGATAGATGAGGAGTAGCCCTATGATGATCATGAGAATTGAGTCCATAAGCCCATTGCCATGGTAGAGTGAAGATGATAGAAAGAGTTTCTATAAAGGATTTCACATAGGACTCAAATTGAATGATTAATTCATATGATGGATATTGGGTTTGACGAGTTCACCTTAACCCTAATCCTGTCGAAGCTCAAGATAGAAGAACCTAATCACACAGATAGCTGCACTGAGAGGTTTACTTTCAATTCTGATGGATTGCCACCATATACTGCTAGGTATCACTAGTGGATTTTGAGAGCAATTAGAATGATTTTGATGATCGATCATTCTAATTGTATGAATCAAAAAAGTTCTGATCCATCGAAAGGTGTTTCGATGATGTCAATGATGGAGATCATGACATATCTCATTATCATACAAAACTGAACCTAATTGGATCACACAAATAAGGGTTTGGGTTTGGATATCATCAATTGAGCTAACCAACTTTGATTGATTTGGATTAGATCCAATCTGGTTCAAGGTAATCATACTAGCACACGATTGAGCTTGACTTTCTCCTTCTGTAATCTTTTTGATTCATCGCAATCAAGTCAAATTTGATTTGACTCATTCCTATATCTTGAATGAGTTTATTTTTATCTAACTAAAATAAGTCTAGGTTAGATTAATTATGAAAATTAAATTCATTCCTAGTGTAGTTGGACTAGGGTCAATAGTTGATCCACTTGAGAGAATTGAGGGTCACATGATATGAGAATTTTAGAAATTTTTTTAGAAAGTATTTTATTTTAATTTTTAGATATGTGATAGGGAACAAGCTATACTTTGGGTGTGCAAAATTTTGTAATTTTTGGAGGTGCCTAGATCAGATTTTGATGGAGTTTGATTTCGATCAAACTCTTGAGGGAAGAGTCCTAAATGCACATGGACTCTTCCATATCCTTTCATGCTGCCACCTTGTAGATGGATTTTTGGTATCAAAACTAGATGGAATCTGGGGTATTTCATGGAGATCAGGTCTAGGAGTCCCAATAGTTGAATTAATAAGGTTTCTGGTCAAAAAGGGACTCTTTATGGCGCAATGTCTAGTATAAGAACTCTTCTCATGAAATTGCCTCATGGTAATTTATTTTTTCCACACTAAAAGGAGCCTCTTCTTTGATATCCATACCTCCTCTATCCTTTCTCTCTCCCTCTCCTACATGCCTAAAAAGTTAGACATAAATCTGAGTTAAAGGTCCAAGGTTTTTGACACAAGATTCAGCATCTACGCGACGGTATTCATGAGATGAACAGGCTGCCCTCAAAAGTTATTTTGAAGGCTTTTCAAATTAGATCTAGATCTGATTTTTGGAGAAGAAATTTATGAGGAGAAGATATTCAAATCTTTCTTGAGTGGATATTAGTAGAGGCTAGGCGCGTACGTGGCTCCTTTCAGAACCTCAGAAATCATTAGGATCATCGCAGGATAATTAGATTACCAAATTAGGTACTCAAAATTAAATCTGATTTAATTTTATTTTTAACTTTTAATATTAGATATCTATGATCAGATCCAAAAAGTCTCAGATCTAATTAAAATTTAGAAAAAAATTTAAATATTCCTTCAGATCCAATTAGATCTGAACGATCTTGTGCCGGGAAAATAGATTTTTTCTTCAACTAGTATCAGAGCCAGGTTGCAGTTCTTCGGATCTATTTTAGATCTAATTTTATTTTTATTTTTTATCTGATATTAAAAAGTTTTAGATATCATATTAGATATGATTAGATCTAAATCAAAAAATTAAAATTAAATTATTTAGATCTAATATGTATGAGATGCATGACTAGACTGGGAATAGAATAGTTCTATGTATAGTCTAGTATAATAATATTATTAATTTAATTAAATATAATTTTATATCTATTTAATTTTTATTTTTTTTTATATTATAATTATTATAATCAGATCTAAAGAAATAAAAAATAAAGTTTTTAATTTTAAATTTATTCATATGTGATATGAAAAGATGTATGTTTAGACTAGTTGTAGAATAGTTCTATAAATTATCTAGAATAGTTTTATTTTGATATGATCAAATTTAAATTAATTTTTTAGATATTATATATGTTATTTTATATTTAAAAAACATGCATGTTTAATTTAGTGATGATACATGAGATATATGCAAAGCATGTATTAGTTATATCGTTAATTATATATGTGATATATGATCTAGATCTAACTAGTTTTGTAGTTTCAATTATATTTCTGATTAAGATGTACCCCTTGGCCGTCAAGTCATAAGAACAAAGTAGTGTTTAAAGGCCTTCTCCTCTTATTCGCTGAGGTATTCTTATGGCGTATAGGGGTGCTGCACGTTCGTCTTTAATCAAAAATCAAAACTTATTTTCTGGAAAATCCTAGATCCTGAAATCCTAGAATTTTGATACATATTTTTTATTTATCAATCCAAATATAATTAAGAATTAAGATTATAAAACTAATTAGATCTGAAATCGAGAATTTTTAGATCTAAGATATTTTCATAAAATTGGGTTCGGGATTGGGTAGCTCAATTAGATCTAGCGGTTGATCAAACCGAATCAAGAGATGGTTAGATGAAATCAAGAGTGCTTAGAATTGACCAATCTAATAGTTGTAAGTCTAGATCAAGGTTGACTCACAGCCACATGTGATCGATCTAATTAAGACCTAATTTGGCTCTGTGGTTCGAGCCTGGATTGTTAGCTAACCCGATTAGTTCTAGTTCGATAATTTGGTGTCTAAGGTAAGTTTGACAAATATGATTGATTGATTTTTAATTAGTAGCTACTCGATCTAAATGCGTTCTTAATGAGTTAATAGCATATCCCTTCCACCGGTCTCACTTACCTAGCCATTTGTATCAACCCAGTTCTAATTTGAGGTGGCTAACAGTTCGAGCTAACCCATGCCACTAGGCTTGTCATAACTGTTACGACTGAGTCAAGTCTAAGAGACTTAAATTGAATCTTCTTAAGAAATGATTAAGTCAATTGGTCTTCCACCATTGTAGATGTGCAGATCCTTTTCGGAGTTGATTATTCTCAGCTGGTTATAGTGGTTCAGTTGCACCAAAAAGATGCAACCATGTCTATTAGGTATTGGATGCTACGGGTTGAAGGATGGGTTGGGCTCAATATTCTGGATATGGTGACGGACCCAATCAGGAATTCAATTCATACAAATGGTGGGTCTGACTTAACTAAGGAGTGGATCAATATTTCGGACATAATGAGATTCATGAATTTGAGATCAGGATTAGGTGCACCATGATTAGAGAATCATTGGATAAAAGTTGTCCGCTCATCAATTGATCCATCACCAATAACTGTTAGGTTAGGTTGTGAGCTAGTCGGTGGAACCGCACCATCCACTAGAAATCAATTGATCGTGAAGATTTTTGCATCTCTACCTAGGAAGTGTAGGAATTCAAGAAAATAGTGGAAGCCTAATTTATTTAAAAAAATAAAATTCTTAAATAAATTGATTAAGTCTAATTACAAAATCTAACTAGAAACTTTGACTCTCTACAGGAAAATGTCTATGTCAACTCACTAGCCCATATCCTGGACACCCATAGACTGACTGGACCTAGCTTCAAGGATTGGCTCTAGAACTTCAAAATTATTTTAGGTTCGGAGAAGTTGACTCATTTGTTGGAATAGGACCCTCCCACTTTATCAGCCTGTCCATCCACTAATCAGAGAGCATCTCTAGAGAAGTGAATGGATGATGATAACAAAGCTAGGTATTACATGTTGAGCTCGATGTCTGATGAGCTCCACCACCAACATGAAGACATTAAGACTAGCCATCAAATGTTGGCTCACCTGCAAGAGTTATTTGGTGAACAAAGTCATGTAGCCAAATATCAAGTCACTAGAAGATTTTTTAAGACTCAAATGCGTGATGGACAGTTGGTCCAAGATCATTGTCTGATGATGATCAAGGACTTAGAAGAGCTTAAGAAGCTCGATGTCAAGTTGGACAAGGATTTATAGATTGATATAATTCTGCAATCCTTGATTGATGTGTATGGGCAGTTCATCATAAACTACCATATGCATAAACTACAGAATACTCTAACAAAACTTATGAATATGCTGGTTGTCGCTAAGCTTTCTATGAAAGATTCTAAAGGCTCAGTACTTGCTGTGGAGCAGACTTCTTCTAAGAGAAAGTTTTTTGGAAAGAAGAAGTTCATGAAGAAGCAGAAGGTGGATGGTAGGAAGAAGAAGAAGGAGGCAAAGCTGAAGAAGAAGGCCATTGACAAGGGAAAATATTTTCATTGCAACACAAACGATCATTGAAAGCGGAACTACCCCTTATACCTGACTAGCCTGAAGAACAAGAAGGAGGCAGGTCCTTCTGGAGGTATGCTCATTATGAAATCTAACCTTATAATTTTTTCTACATCCTGTTGGGTGCTTGACTCTAGTTCTAGTGCTCACTTATGCACTTCTATGCAGGATCTTAAGGATAGCAGGAGGCTGAGGGATGGTGAGATGATCCTATGCATTGGGAATGGAGCAAGTGTTGCTGTAATGGCTAAGAAAACCTACCCTCTACGATTATCATTAGGATTAGATTTAGTTCTTAGAGTTTATTTTTATGTGCCTACAGCAAGCAGGAATTTGATTTTTGTTTCATGTTTAGCACAGGAAGGCTATGTAATTAGTTTTCTTAAGGACCATTGTAATATTCTTTATGAAAGAAAAAAATTACAAGTGGTTTACTTATAAATGGTCTCTATCAGTTACATATTGATATTTCTATTTTTAATATCGAGCAAAACGTGAATGCTATAGGATCAAAATGACCTAGGGATAGTCTAAGCAGTAGGTATCTATGGCACCTTAGGCTAGGTCATATAGCGGAAGATAGGGTTAACAAATTAAAAAAATCTGAGCTATTGAGTCTATTGACTTTTGAGTCATATCTGATTTATAAATTATGTCTTCATAACAAAATGACCAAGCTTCCTTTTGTAGGACATGGGAAAAGGGCCACAGAACTACTTACCCTAGTACATACTAATATGTGCGGTCCATTTGATATGCCGACTAGAGGCAACTATGTCTACTTCATTATCTTTATCGATGATTTATCTCAATACGGATATCTATATTTGATGCGACATAAATTTGAAGCTTTTGAAAAGTTCAAAAAATTCAGACATAAAGTAGAAAAGTAAATCGAAAAACCCATTAATGTTCTTCAATCAGATCAAGGAGGTGAATACCTTAGTCAAAAATTCCTAAACTATCTTAAGCAAAATGGCATAGTCTCTCAATGGACTCCACTTGGAACACCTCAACTCAACGAAATTTTAGAACGGAGAAATCAAACCTTATTAGATATGGTCCGATCTATGATGAGCTTAATGGACCTTCCTGAGCTGAATAGGATTTTCTCTAAAATCGTTCCTACCACACCATATGAGATATGACTTGGTAAGAAACCAAGTTTGAGTTACCTCAAAATTTGGGGTTGTCTGGCTCATGTCAAGAGACAACAGGCAGACATGTTAGAGTATAGATCCTTTAAAGCTTGATTCATAGGATATCCTAAAGAGTCATTAGGATATTATTTCTACATTCCAAAAGACCACAATGTGATTGTGAGTCGACATAACATCTTTCTTGAAAAATAGTTTATTCAATATGGTGGCATCGGAAGGCAGATTAGGCTCGAGAAGAAAGTCTCCCAAGAGCAATGAGATAAGGATCCTATGAAATCCAATTAGACTGAGCCAGTCCAAACACTACCTCCTCTACCTCGTAGATCAGAAAGAATTTTTCATCCTCCTAAAAGATACTTAGGTACTATTTCAGAGGACGTAGAGAAAATGCTCCTCATGAAAAATGGGGTTCATGGTGATGATCTTAAAACCTATGATGAGGCAATATTAGATATCGACTCTAAGAAATGGTTAGAGGCAATGAAGTCAGAGATTGACTCAATGCGCTGAAATCAAGTCTGGACCTTGGTAGATCCACCTGAAGGTATAGTACCTATTGGGTGTAAATAGATCTACAAGAGAAAGATTGGTGTAGATGGAAATGTGGAGACATTCAAGGCTAGATTACTGGCAAAAGGGTATAATCAATGCGAAGGCATTGACTATTAGGATACCTTCTCGTTAGTAGCGATGCTAAAATCCATCCGCACATTACTTGCTATTGCAACCTATTTCGATTATGAAATATGGAAGATAGACATGAAAATGGCCTTCTTAAATGGATATCTTGAGAAAGATATCTATATGGAATAGCCGTTAGGTTTCATATCCAGTAATGCTGATCACAAGGTCTACATGCTACAAAGGTCCATCTATGGACTTAAGCAAGCATCTTGGAGCTAGAATGCTCATTTCAATGATATGATCAAATCGTTTGGATTCATCAAAAATGAGGAGAAATCGTGTGTATTTAAAAAGATCAATGAGAGCGCTGTTGTCTTTCTCGTATTGTACGTGAATGACATCCTCCTTATTGGGAGTGATACTTTCATGTTGACCATAATTAAAATGTGGTTATCAAAAGAGTTCTCTATGAAAGACCTAGGAGAAGCATCTTTTATTCTAGGAATTAAGGTCTATAGGAATAGACCGGATAGGATGCTAGGTCTTTCATAGAAGATGTGTTAGGAATGTGCACTCTTCCCACACAGATCAGCATGGCTGTCGGTAATTAGCCAAGCAACAAGAAAGTACTTCTCAGAGATTAATGCGAAAGCATGATCAAACAATTCAAAGAATAGAGAAGAAGAGAAGAAGAGATTTTTGGGGGAAAAGAGCTTTTATTCAATATATTTCAGCATCATTTACAACCTTGACCTATTTTCAGTATATATACTTTACAAAGGGTCAAGCCCAAGCTCATAGAAAAACTTTCCAAATCCCAACAATCCACGTACACAAAATAATAACCTGCAAAAACTAAGCCACCACAGTTTCAGATGGAGCAAGCTAACGACTGAGCCAACCCAGTTGTGTACCATGTCAATAGCCTAAAAATGCTGCTTTTTGTTTGGATTTTCCTCTAAGACCTAACCGATCCAATACTGGACTGAGCCGGCTCAGTCTCTGGATGAGCTGGCCCAATTTTTGAACTTTGCTATTGAGACTGATTCTTCTTTCGGCACACTCCCATCTTTCCATGACCTATCTTCTTATATTTTCAAGACTTGGGAGTGCCACTTCTGAGCTCACATTCTCCACCTTGGTGCTTTCAAGTCCTTGTGAACTCATCTTTTCTCAATAGACCCATCCGTGCCACACATCTCTGAAAGCTGTCACTAGAGAGTACCTTCATGAGTGCATCAGACTGATTCTCCTTCGTATGGACCTTTATCAATTCCATTTCACCTTTCTCCATCAAATCTCTGATCTTGTAGTACCTTACGTCTATATGCTTTGTGCGCGCAAGATAGACTGGGTTCTATGCCCATAGCAGAGTACTCTGACTATCACTGAATAGTATAACCTTGCTCTGCTCCACCCCCCAACTCATCAATCAGCCTCCTAAGCCAAAGAGCTTCCTTTGCAGCCTCCGTTATCCCAATGTACTTGGTCTCTATAGTAGACAAAGCCATGATTGGCTGAAAGATTGATCTCCAAGACACCGGTCCATCATATATGTAGAAGAGGTATCCAGTAGTAGACCTCCTTATTTCAAGATCACCAGTATAATTTGCATCAACAAACTTTTTTAAAGGACCTGAACCTTCACACATCTTCATAAATTATTCTTCAAATCCTTCCAACTGCCCACCAAACACCAAACCATAATCCCTTGTTCCATACAGATATCTCAATATCCATTTCAATGCTTTCCAGTGTTCCTTCTCAGGGTTAGCCATGTATCTACTAACCGTGCTCTTCCAGTGTTCCTTCTCAGGGTTAGCCATGTATCTACTAACCGTGCTCACTGCATGTGCTATTTGATCTATAGCACACCATAGTATACATCACACTGCCTACAATATTTGCATAAGAGACTCATTCTATATACTCTCTCTCCTCTTCTGACTGGGGTCTCTATAACTTGGAGAGAGATATATGGCTCGGTAATGGCATCTCTGCAGGTTTGGACTCCTCCATCCCAAACCTCTCTAGAACCTTCTGGACATACTTTTCTTATGACAAATGGAGCACTCCTTTGCACCTATCTCTATAAATCTTCATTTCAAGGATTTTCTCAACTCGACCTAAATTCTTCATCTCAAACTCAGATGATAATGCCCTTTTCAACCTTTTCACAACATCCATGCTTCTACTAGCTATGAGGATATCATCTACATACAATAACAGATATAGGGCATCCTCCTTACCTACATTCTTGATATAGATACAACAATCATGTTCACATCTGCTGAAATCCAAGCTTAAGACAAAGCTATCAAACCTTCGATGCCACTGACGAGGGGATTTTTTCAAGCCATGCAAAGACTTTCTGAGTAAACACATCTTTTCTTCCTGTCCCATCTCTATGAAATCATCTGGCTGCTTCATGTAGATTCCTTCCTCCAAAGTCCCATGAAGGAAGGCCATCTTCACATCCATCTGATCCAATTCCATGTTATGCTATGCCACTAGTGACAGCAAAACTCGAATAGATGTATGATGCATCATAGGAGAAAAATTTTTGTGTAGTCAATCCCTTTCATTTGTGAGTATCCCTTTGCTACCAGCCTTGCTTTGAATCTGACTCCACCTTATTTTGAAGGTGCTTCTTTCTTTGTGAACATCCACTTTGAGCCAATAGGTCAAGCACCCTCTAGAAGATCCATCAGTTGCCATGTCTGATTCTTCTCAAGTGATTCCATCTCCTCTACATAGTCAGTATCCATGAATCATGATCATCACTCTCCATGGCCTCTGCATAATTCTCTAGATATCCATTAGCAGTGATGAGTGCATAGAAGATAACCTCATCAATGCCATATCAAATCGATCTCCTAATAGTACACTGGGGCTTGTGCAAAGCCACTCCCATTGGCACATCTCTGTCTGATGTCTGTGGCTGCTCCTACACATCTATCTAATTTGCCGGCCCTCCATGCTGATTTTCAATCTAAGACAATACTTTTCTGCCCAGCTCCACCTCAATAGGAACACTCCTATAAGTGGATGTAACATGCATGCCATCATTCTCTGACTGGCCACTACTCTTCACCTCTATTTCTTCAATTTCATCTATCCCAAACCTCCTCAAGATGCTCTTCTCATCAAAGATAATGTCCCTGCTGATCATTGACTTCTATGCCTGAGAGTCCCATAGTAGGTATCCTTTGACTCTTTGTGGATACCCTATGAATGTTATCTTTTGATATTTCAGATCCAATTTGCTCCTCTTGATTGCCTTCATATGTGCATAGGCTGTGCAACCGAAGACTTTCAGGTGGCCAAGCTCCACCTTCTTTCCACTCTAGACCTCCTCTAGAATACCACTATTCAGCTTATAATGAGGGGACCTGTTCATAAGAAAATAAGAAAAAGTTAGAGCATCACTCCAAAAGGGGAGTGATGTCTACGACCGCAAACTTCATGCCTTCTCGGTTAGCGTCTGATTCATCCTTTCCATGAGACCATTCTGCTAGGGAGTCATCTTCACCATGTAATGATGTTCGATGCCATTTTTCTCACAGTACCTCCTGAACTCTAGGCTAGTATACTCCCCTCCATTGTCCGACCTCAGACACTTTACCTATTTTCCTGACTCCTCTACTTCAGCTCTCCAGCCTCTGAACCAAGCAAGTACCTCTGATTTTTTTTTTATCAGATAAATCCACACCTTCCTTGAGAAATCATCAATGAAAGTGACAAAGTATTTTGCCCCACCACTAGCTGAAACAAGTGCTGGTCCCTACATATCCAAGTGTACTAAATCCATCACTCCCTCGTTGCACTTGGTACTTTTGGTAAACTTCACCCTATGCTGTTTGCTAAAGATGCATGGCTCACAAAGATCCGTGCCCTTCTTCTTCAGGGCTGGGATCATACCTCTTCTGCTTAGTTCAGTGAACCCACGATCACTCATATGATCCATCCGATAGTGCTACAGTTGATATAAAGTCTACTCCTCCTGTGTTGCTGCTAGCACCTCTACACTATCATTCACCACTGAGCCTTCCATTCTGCAAAGATTGTTGCTTAATTTTCTACCTCTCATTACTACCAAAGCTCCATTGGAAATTTTCAGACATCCACTCCCAGCCTGGCTACTAAAAGCATCACCTAGCTCTGATACCATATTGTCATCCACAACGTTCCAAGCATCACCTAGCTCTGATACAATATTGCCGTCCACAACATCTCAGGCATCACCTAGCTCTGATACTAAATTATAGACCAATGATATCACTCGGAAGCCAATAATCCTTGACATTATAAGCATTGATACCATGTTGCAAAAGCTCCTGATCTTTAGCACAGACCTGAAGGAATCTATGATATTCTCTATGGGCAGCAAACCATAGATCCAACACTTAGATCTATGCTGGGGCACCTTCCTCCTTGGGCTTGAGGGAGGCGCCCCCTCTCTCTAGTGCTTCTTCAAGAACCTAAAATGGCAACTCTAAAGAGAAGAGAAGAAGAGAGTTGAGGGAGAAAAGGTCTATATTGATTCCAACCTTGAAAATCCTAATACAACCTATGTAATTATACATAGCCATTAGGTCCAACCAAAAAATTTTTCGGCTAACCCAATACATGAAAGCACTCACTGAGCCCATATATACCCATGTCTCTCATGCTTTCATCCTCTGGATCTAGACCCGACCCATGGATGAATTAGCCAACTTAAGACCTCTCAAACCAGACCTTAAGACCCCTAAGATCAACCAAAAACCTAGCCTAAAATAAACCCTCACGTAACTCTACCCATGCACTGAGCCGGCTTAGTCTCAGCACTGAGTCAGCTAAGTTCCACTGGATCAGCTTAGTCTGAAATTAAGTTGGCCCAGTTCTATGCCATGCCAGCAATCCCGAATGCTTAGCTCTCTATTTTGTCCTATGCTTTGAGACTTAGCCGACATAGTTTTGGATTGAGCCGGCTAACCTATAGAAAATCTCCTTTCTACAGTCATGATTCTCCAGCTTTGGTTTCTTGCTTCACCTTATGTCCCAAGTTTTTGAAGCACCAACCAAGCCCCTGGAATCTTTGGAGCCATCATCGTGACTCCTCCCATGGCCTTCCAAGGCTTGGAAGCACCATAAATCCTCATAATCTCCACCTTGGTGCCCCAAGCCTTGGCAAGTCCCTCAGCAATGCCCTCCTGCATGATTCGATTATCTCTGTGCACTCAACAACACTTGTGCAAACATCGTCTCTACCAATCCTCTTCAGCTGTTGTGCACCTTTGAGGTCTTTGTGATGACTGCCTCCAGCGCTGAAGACCTGTGCTTGCTTCTTGGCACCATCCTAGAATTGTAGGATCCCTTCTGCTTAGCAGCTGCATCATTTTCTCTGAACTTTTCTGGAAAACCTACAGCATTTCTACACCAGCACATGCTATACCACTTGACACGATCTCCTCAGAGCTACGCCTATCCACCTGCACAGGCCACTCCATCTGAAATTGTGCATCATCAGTGCTCTAAACTCATGCTAAATTTTCTCTCCACTTGTGAAGCCATCACTGTAGAGTTCCACCTATATCCAAAGTCTACTTGATGCCATAGAAGTTGACTCTATCATCGAGTCCTTCGAGGCCAACCACTCAATGCTGCACTACTGAGCCTGTCGTTGCACCTCGAACACCGTCACTATCCCTTTGAACCTTTTGCACTCTGCATCCCTCTTCGAAACCATCTCAGATATCTTTGTAACCCACGAGCACCTCCGAAACCCAAGAGCTCATCCAACTCTTCTGAATCCAATGACTGAACCCTAGGGAATTCCATCCTAGTCCTTCTCTTCTGCCCCTATACCAGCCATCGCTTTAGTTGCACCCAAAGAACCATCCTCCACCTAAGCCGTGACTCTCCCTGATGCTCCTATAGAAGAAATCTGATCTATGATACTTCCGACTGCTAGAGACCTCTTAGCGCTCCCTGAGTCCCCCTGGCTCTCCTTAAGATCTACTTTCGATCTCTCTAAGATACCACTGACACTCTCTACTGAGATACACTCCTTGGCTACTACACCACCGAGCCTCTCTCAGCCACGTGCCTTCAGGATAGCATTCCAGCGCTTCCTGACTCGTTTCTACGTTGCTCTACAGCCATCCAGTCTAGACTTGCTGGACCTTCATGGATCATCCATCTCCATCACTTTCAAGACTTCACAAATTCGTACTCTGCTCAAACTGTTGAATATATCTCCAACTACTTCCCTGCCTTTCTGACACCGAAGGATGTATAGTTGCTTCTTCAGCCTTCCTTCGATCATTACCCCATGGAAAACCTCTTTTCAATAGCCCCATACTGTCCATCTTCCTAGAGAACCCTGATGCTCTCTGCTGAGCTACCTCCCTTGGTTGCTACATCATCGAGCCTCTCTCAGCCTTGCATCTTCAGGAATGCACTACTGCAGCACTTCAGCACTTCCTGCCTATCACATAACCATCATACACCCCAGCCTTTCCACCAAGATCGATCAGCAAATCATGCACCAAATCTTTCCACCTCAGAAAAATCCCTTTTCATTAATCCTCTCAACCTCCACTTTCAATTCACTTCTCCTGATTAGCCAAACCATAGCAAGAACAAGATAGATTTGAGACATACCGTGGAATCCTTATGCAGATTTTTGATTTCAACTTGTACAACTTATCCTTCACTTTCATGCACCATCAGGCTCTAAAACCTGGCTCCTTCTATGCACCATCAGGCATGCACCATCAAGCTCTAAAACCTGACTCTGATATCATATTGTAGTCCATAAGATGTACATAGAGGAGGTACTAAAGTGGTTTAGCATGAAAAACTCTAAGAGAAGATTGGTGCCCTTCAGATATGGCATTTATCTATCTAAGAAGATGTGTACCAACACATCTGAAGAGATTGAATGCATGAAAAAGATCCCTTATGCTTGGCAATAGGGAGCCTCATGTACGCCATGCTAGGTACACAACTTGATATCGCCCATGCTATGAGTGTCATGAGCAGATATAAGTTGAATCCAGATGAATAGCACTGGGCTTCTGTGAAATATATCATTAAGTACTTGAGAAGGACTAAGGATATGTTCTTGGTTTTTGGTAATAGAGAACTCCCGATCTAGGGTTATACAGACCAGATTTTGTGTCTGATATAGATAATCGAAAGTTGATATTTGGTAGTTCTTTTATGCATAATAGTAGTGCTGTCAGCTAGAAGAGTTTAAAGCAAACTGTGATAGCAGATTCCACCAAGAAAGCAGAGTACGTCGCTGCATCAAAAGCTACATAGGAGGCATTCTGGTACAAGAAGTTCACTACAAAACTCAAAGTGATGCCACCAAATCTATACTACAATAATAATGGTGCCATAGCCCTAGCTAAGGAGACGAGATCTCACCAAAAATCCAAGCACATCGAGTGATGATTCTACCTCATCTGTGATTACCTGGAGAAGGGTTACGTCGAGGTCAAGAGAGTTGACTCTATGGATAATGCAGTAGATCCACTAATGAAGCCTTTTGACCAGTAGAAGATCGAAGCCCACCTTAAGAAGATGAAACTTAGATTTGTAGCCAATTAACTTTAGGTCAAGTGGGAGTTTGTTAGATGCATGCCCTAGAAGCTAGATTGGCTAACACTTATAATATACTTCTAAGGGATATTTTATAATTTTAACTATAAATTAATAAAAAGATTATTTTCGATCATAGTGTGTATTTAAAGTGTATATGACATATCCTGTGAGTTAATGGTAATGACAATTCATATTTTCAAAGAGTTAAAAATTTAAGATATGAATTTTCATAATTAACTCATAAACTGCTCCCGATCATAGGATTGTCATAAGGATGATGATTGATCTAAAAGATTGGTGTACGATCACTTTTTTTGAGTAGATGAGTCTTGAGTCTATGGTGTGGAGACACCAGAGAGAGACTATAGATACTCGTTAGAGAACGAGGGCACTGAGCATGACCACCATGAGCATTCATAAGAAAGTCTACCTTCTCGTCGATGACTAGCTTAATGTTGCAGTAGTGTGTCTGGTTTTTTGACTTGAGGTGTATCAGCAATTCATCTTAAAGGTATTATAGTTTGACTACACTATAACTCGGTCTCCTAGCCATTCAAAATCTCGAGGTGTATGTTGGTTATAGTACATTCATTATAGGAATTGGATTGCACCAATAAGGGATCTATCTACCTCGGTAGATAAGTAGCCCTGTGATGATCATGAGAATCAAGTCCATAATCCCATGGCCATGGCAGGGTGAAGATGATAGAAAGAGTTTCTATAAAGGATTTCACATAGGACTCGAATCGAATGATTAATTTATTGATGGATATTGGGTTTGGTGAGTTCACCTTAACACTAATCCTATCGGAGCTCAAGATAAAAGAAACCAATCACACAGGTAGCTACACCGAGAGATTCACTTTCAATTCTAGTGGGTTGCCACCATATACTGCTAGGTGTCACTGGTGGATTTTGGGAGCAATTAAAATGATTTTGATGATCGATCATTCTAATTATATGAATTAGAAAAATTCTGGTCCATCGAAAGATGTTTCGATGATGGAGATCACAACATGTCTCATTATCATAAGGATTTGGGTCTGGATGTCATCAATTAAGCTAATCGAGTTTGATTGATTTGAATTAGATTCAATCAGATTCAAGGTAATCATGCTAGCACACGATTGAGCCTAACTTTCTCCTTCTATAATCTTTCTAATTCATTGCAATCGAGTTAAATTTAATTTAACTTATTCTTGTATCTTGAATGAGTTTATTTTCATCTGACTAGAATAAGTTCAGGTCAGATTAATTATAAAAATTAAATTCATTCCTAGTGCAATTGGACTAGGGTCAATAGTTGATCCAATTGAGAGAATTAAGGGTCACATGATCAAAGAATTTTAAAAATTTTTTTAGAAATTATTTTCCTTTAATTTTTTGATATATCATAGGGCATGAGATATACTTTAGGTGTGCAAAATTTTATGATTTTTGGAGGTACCTAGACTAAGTTTTGATAGAGTTTGATTTGGATCAAACTCTTAAGGGTCCTAGATGCATATGGACTCTTCCTTATCCTTTCATGCTGCCACCTTCTAGATGAATTTTTGGCATCAAAACTAGATGAGATCTGAGGTTTTCATGGAGATCAGCTTTAGAAGTCCCAATGGTCGAATTAATAAGGTTTTTGGTCAAAAAGGAACTCTTTATGGTGCTATGTTTGGTATAAGAACTCTTCTCATGAAATTGCCTTAAGGTAATTTATTTTTTCCACATCCAAAGGAGCCTTTCCTATAATATCCACACCCCCTCTATCCTCTCTCTCCCTCTCTTCTACATGCCTAAAAGGTTAGACACAAATCTTTATTGAAGATCCAAGGTTTTTGGCACAAGATTCAGCATCTATGTGATGGTGTTCATGAGACGAACAGGCTGCCTCAGAAGTCATTTTGATGGCTTTTCAAATCAGATCCAGATCTAATTTTTGGAAAAAAAATTTATGAGGAGTAGACGTTCAGATCCTACCTAAGTGGTTACCAGTAGAGGCCAGGCGCGTGTGTGACTCCTTCCAAAATCTCAGGAATCAATAGGATCATCGCAGAATAATTAGATTACCAAATTAGGTACTTGAAATTAAATTTGATTTAATTTTATTTTTAACTTTTAATATTAGATCTCTATGATCAGATCTGAGAAGTCTCAAATTTAATTAAGATTTTAGAAAAAAAATTTTAAAATATTTATTCAAATCCAATCAGATCTGAACGATCCTGTGCTGGGAAAATAGATTTTTCCTTCATATCCATGTACTTGGTAAGACTTTTTTTATGGCACTATGGTCGAAGCTCAAGGAGTTATACATGGCAAAGTCACTCACCAACATGCTATTTCTTTGGAGGCAGTTCTACTAGCTATGGATGGATGAAGGCCAAAGCGTGTAGGAGCATCTATTCAACTTTCAAAAGATCCTCACCGACCTCCTCAGTGTTGGCAAAAAAGTTGAGAAGAAGATCAGGACGTTGGTCTTGCTAGCATCTCTTCCTCCTTTATATGAGTTCTTAGTGACTGCTCTTCTAGTGGAAAAGAGCATCATCAAGATGGATGAGATCACTATGGTGATACTCCAGAATGAGGTTCTCAGAAGGGAGAACCCAGCTTCGAGCTCAAATGGCTGTAGCTTAGCTTTGGTGATTTCTAGAGGAGGAAGAGGTAGTAGATAGAGTGACAGAGGATCGAGAGGAGGATGATCCAGGTCCAACATGAGGGACCAAAGCAAGATCAGATGCTACAGAGGATTGACGAGTTAGGACATCGAGTCAAGGATTACCCATAACTCAAGGATCGGATGAGGGCTACTATAGTGATGGTTAGTAGTGAGTCAGAGGATGATGTTCTGAAGATATCTGATGAGGTATCTACTTTTTTTCAATAATAGATTTTAGATTTTACATGCACATATCATGTTTATTGTAGAGAGGAGCAGTTTGACTCCCTAGAGAGTAGTAAGGGCATTGTTTATCTACCAGATCGATCAAGTTGTGCGATCAAAGACATCAAGATGGTCAGCTGGAGGACACATGATGGTGCAGTAAGAAGATTGGAGGAGATTCGATACATTCCCAATTTTAGGTAGAATATTATCTCACTGAGTAGATTGAATTCAAATGGCTACAGATGGATAGCTGGTGATGGAATCCTAAAGATAATGCATAGCGATAGGATGATATTAGATGGAAAGAAGAAGATAAGAGGACATTACTATCTGGCAGGAAGCTCAGTGCGAGGTGAAGCTTCAGGAGCTAGAAGAAGCCCAGTGTGAGGTGGAGCTCCAAGTGGAGATGGATCGGGCACAAGATGAGAGACTCGGAAGGACGACATGCAACGTCATAAAGTAATATTCCTATTGCCATAGGAGGCTATCCCGAGTAGGTCTTAGGTCAAGAAGATCACAATAGTTGATGGAGATAGGATCGAGTGGCTTGGCTCGACTCTCATGTTTGCCCATCCATGATCAACAGGTGTGCCCTAGGGCATGGGGATGAGATGGATCACAAGCTCTCAAAGTCAGGTGAAGACCAAATATCGAGTCAAGATGGAGATTGTTAGGATTTGATGTCTTGAATTTGATCCACAGTAGAAGAGAATCAAATCATCAAGTAATCGAGCTGGCTTGGATATGGGGTCGAGTTGGCTCGAGCTGAGATTGAGCTAGCTCAAACCATAATCAAGCCGGCCCTCTCAAGTAGACAAAAAGCAAGAGTTCGGGGGAGATGCAGTCAAGCAAGCTCGACCCCTAATAGAGTCAACTTAATGGAGATGAATAGAATAGGATGGGATTTTTTGTTTAGACTTGGATTATGATTAATCCAAAGGGTCTACGAGAGTTGCACATAGACCATAGGATCCAGCAGCTATGGAGGGCTATGATCATGATCTAAAGGTTAGAAAATATTCCAAGACTCCATCAAGATCATATTCAACTTATATTAGGAGAAAGTGCCTTATTAGGACTCCTGTAAACTACTGAGAAGAGGATTCTCATCCTATTTAAAGAACTAAGGTGCTATGGAGTAGGAGGTGGCATGTGTAGCATAAGAGGCATAGAGAGACTAAGGCAGCCATCAAGAAGAACTTGGCAAAGTGTCGAGTACGTGCAGCCTGTGAGAGAGAAAAGTAATAGGTGTAAAGCATCCGATGTGGAGGCTGTGAGGATAGAGCATCTTATAGCTTTTGAGGATCTCCTTAGGATTCTGAGAGAGCTTTTGTGAGGGTAGCTTCTGAAGGAAAATCCTGATTTTCTAAACCAGGTTCGTTCAGATCTAATCGAATTAAGAGATATATTTCAAAATTTTTTCTCTTTGATCTAAATCAAATCTGAAATGTTTCAGATCTGATCTTTATTATTCTAATGATTAAAATAAAATTTAGATAAATTAAATCTTTAATTTACCTTGATGTAGGGTAATCCAATTATCTGTTGAAGATCGTGTAAGCAGTGGAAGGTTTTGGATCTAGCTACGCAAGTACCTGGCCTCACTGGTATCCAGTCAAACTGGATATGGAGATCCTCTTCTTCTCTATCACATCTCTAAAAATCAGATCTAAATCTAATTTGGAGGATCTTCAAAATAGCTTTTGAAGATCAGTAGTTGTCCTTTGCAGCAGCGCAGCCTTCTAGCTTTCTATTACCTTTCTCTCATCTAGATTGCACCAACTGAGAATCCAAACTTCTTTGGAAATGGAGAGGAGAGGGAGAAGATGGACTTGGCATGGAGGAGAAAGAGAGAGGCAGCCTTAGGGCGTGGGAATTGTGTGTTTTTCTTTGAGTTGGGCGCAGGGTCTTATTTATAGACTATGCATGATCCAACTCCTCTTCTTTCCAACCAATCATAACTCTTTGTGAAATCAGATCTAAATCTGATTGGTGGGAATAGAGTCCCTTAGATTCATCCTTAGATGGCGCTTAAGACCAGTCAAAGTTGGTTCTTAGGAGGAGTCTAATCGAAATCCAAAAAGGTGATGGAGTCCCTATCCAACAGAAACTTCTGGTAGGAGGACAAGCCCACACCAGCTCTCCAATAGGTGCATGACACATGGACAAAAGTCAAAGTGTCAATGGTCAACATTTGACTAGTCAAAGGTCAACTTTTAACCAAAGTCAAAGGATGAAAAATGGCAGGTGACCAAAAATGGCAGGTATTATCTTACAAAATAAGACAACCCTTTTTTAATCTGGACAGGCTCCAGTCAGACCATGTGAAGGCCTCTGATCGAGCACAAACTCCTTTGGCTCGGTCAGGATAACTATTTATGATAGTAAAAGAAGAACGTTAGGTTCAATCAAGTGCTAGCACGATTTCCTTAAACCTAATTGAATCTCATTCAGATCAACTAAACTAGATTAGTTCAATTGATGATCACCAGATTCAAACCCTTGTTTGTGTGACCCAGTTAGGTTCAGTTCTATTTGCTGATGGGATATTTCATGATCTCTATCATCGACATCATCGAAACTTCTTTCGATGGATCAGAACTCTTTTGATTCGAACAGCTAGAATGATTGATCATCTAAATCATTCTAATTGCTCCCAAAATCCACCAGTGACACCTAGCAGTATATGGTGGCAACCAATCAAAGCTGAATGCGAACCTCTTGGTGCAGCTATCTATGTGATTAAGTTCTTCTATCTTGAGCCCCGATCAGATTAGGGTTAAGGTGAACTCATCAATCCCTAGTTTCTATCATATGATGTAATCATTCAATTCAAGTCCGATGTGAAAATCTAAATAGAAACTCTTTTTATTATTTCACTCTGCCATGGCCATGGGCTTCTAGACTTGATTCTAATGATCATCATAGGGCTGCTCCTCTACCATCGAGGTAGATAGATTCCGTCTTGATGAAATCCAGTTCCTACAATGAACATGCTATAGCCAATATACACCTCAGGGTTCTAAATGGCTAGGAGACTGAGTTATGGTGTAGTCAAACTGTAACACCCTCAAGGTGAACTATCGATGCACCTCAAATCAAAGAACCAGACACACCACTACAGCATCGAGTCAGTCATTGACGAGAAGGTAGACTTCCTAATGACTACTCGAGGTGGTCACGCTCAGTGCCCTCGTTCTCTAATGAGTACCTATACTCTCACTCTAGTGTCTCCACACCATAGACTCAAGATTCATCTACTAAAGGAAAGCAATTGTACACCAACCTTCTGGATCAATCACCATCCTCGTAATGATTCTATGGTCGGGAGCATTTTATGAGTTAATAATGATTATTCATGTCTTAAATTTTTAATTTTTGAAAATATGAATTATCATTACCATTAACTCAAAGGATGTATCACAAACACTAAATACACATATTTGATAGAAAATAACCCATTTTATTAATTTTAATCAAAATTATAATTTTTCTCCTAGAAGTGTATTACAAGTGTCAGCCAATTTTGGCTTCTAGGGCACATATATCTAACAATCTCCCACTTGTCCAAAAGCCAATTGGCCATAGATCAAATTTTGATCGGATTTTGATGGGTTTTGAACTATTTGATCATAGATCTGATGGCCAGAATTTCAACACCAAGATGAATTTGATCTAAACTTTAATTTGAATTTGGAAATAACTAAAAAAGCATTGATTTTTCTCTATTTAACCCTCCTTCATGCTAGAAGCAAAAAGAAACCTCCCTTTGGGG